>ARYC01020345.1:0-17406 GCA_000711775.1 Oxytricha trifallax
ATAATAAATTCTTTTTTTCTTAAATTCCCCTCGGAGTATCACAATGTTTCCTCTCTTGAGAAAGCAGAATAAGACATTCTTTTCTCAAGGATGGATGATGATAAGATTGTTATAAAATATCAAACTGGGAAGGAGGAAATTATCTTTAATAATGGTGTTAAGAAAGAAATATGGCCAGATGGCTATGAAATTATATTCTTCAATAACAACGATATTAAGCAGGTGTATCCTGGCAAATTCAAAATTGTGTACTTCTAAACTTAATTTAAAGTTAAGTATAACAGCCATTCTAATTAATGTGATGTAAATGAGTGTTTTAATTTTATCAAGATGCTAACATTACAGAAACTCAATATGAAGCTATGGGGATTTCAATATATAGATTTAAGGATAAAATTTAGAAAATTCATTTCGATGGAAAAGTAGAGACATTTTATCCAGATGGAAAACTAGTTACTGAATTTTAAAATTCAGATGAATCTCTTAAGGAGTGAATATTAAGCATAGATAATAATGCATTAGATAATGTGAACTACTAAAAGAGTATAAATTTACAAGAATTATTGATTTCATAAAAAATACAATACTTAAATACTTTATAGTACTTTCAACTGTAATTTATACGAATGTATGAATGCTTTGCTAAGAATGCAGGACCCTACATTAAATTAGGATAAATGGTGGGTTAAATGTAAATGCTATTGCCTTAAGAATACTGTGAGGCTTTTGAACCCATGTGCATGAATGCCCCCAAAACCCCTTATGCAGAAGTAAGAAAGATCGTCGAGGCAGACTTAGGCAGACCTTTAGAGGATGTATTTTCTGGTAAATATTACATAATGATCATTTAACTTGAAATTTAATATTAAACGCAGTTATGCTTAAATTTTGTTCAAATATATACACAAATAAAAATACATTCACAAATATAGCTTGCTTAATTATAAAATGTTGAAATGCTAAAGCATTTAGCTTCAGAGATTTCATTCGGCTTATATTGGATTTAATCTAAACTAATACATCAATTTTATTCAAAATTTTTAGTATTATTATTATTGTTATTGTTTGAATTATTATTAATAATTTATATGAGATACTTTGTTCAAATTATTATTTGGGACTTATTGGTTGTTATTATAGAGATTTTCTTGATTTATTTAATTAGATTATTCTTGTCCTTCGACTTTATTCATGTCAAACTGGAAATCTATTTTTTCTGAAACTACCTGATTCAACTCCTTACTATTGTTGTTGATATTACCTTATCACAATTAATTAGTAAAATTTGAATGTTTTAATAATTTATTTTGTAGAAGCTATGTTTTATAAAATATTATTATGAGGGAAATAAGAGTTAGAAATTCAAATTTAAATTGAGTGAAAAAATTTCTTTAATTTTTTCCCTTTAATTTTTCAAAATGTGTTTTATTAATATTGCTGATAAATGGTACAATTTCAAAGCCTTAGCCCTTACTTGGCAAGGTCTCTTCAATCATAGTAAGTTCATCAATGACCTGTAATTATGTACTATAGCTTATCTTTATTTTGATGTCATCAAATAATTCATTTATTTGACTCAAGAATACACAATTAGAAGCACTCTTAATTAATGAAACATCTAAGTAATAAATATCAGGAAGTTCCTTGTTCCATTTGTAGATTTGAACATAAAACTTGATGAACTGATTTTTCATGAATTCGTCTAGAAAATTCTCACCACACAAATCATCCCAAATGTCTGACTCACTAAGTTTTGATCTTACTTTGAACTTTAAATCTCTGCAACTTAATTACCATTAGAAGTTTGCGCTTTAGAGACAATTTACCAAAATCTTAACGAACTCTAGCACATTCCCCTTGAATATTAAGCCAAAATTTTTAGGAAACTTTGGCAATACTTTCTCAACTTTTTCTTTAAATGAAAGGTGCTTGTGCATCAAAAGTTATGTTTCATTATTGATTAAGGATTCTTACTACTTGAAACTTGGGCTATCGAAATCCTAAGCAATTGATTGACACTAAGTTGAAAGTGTAGAAAACTTCCTGTCTTCCTATGTTTCAAAGTTACTCTTGCTTAAGTGTCGCTTTAGACAAAAACTATTAGGGTTTTTCCATTTTTAATTCACCTTCAAAAGTCTTCTTTAATGCTGGGTTTTCATATGCTTGTTTGCATTACTATTGAACTTCTCGAATTGTTGATCATCATTTATTTTAGGCAAAACTTTCCTCCCCATTTTTATTGATGTTTGGGAAAATAGTCCAATTACAAAAAAATCTTATATTTGAATTGCACTCCATATGTAATATATAATATTGATTTTTAACCCATGAAAAATAAAATAATTTTAGAGGAAAATAATTTTAATATAAAGGTATAAAAATAATTACTTTTAAATTTTTTATATTTATAGTAAAATTTCAGTTAAAAAATTATAAGAATTCTGATGAATAAATTTAAAGATATATAATCAAATTAGTAATTTGTATTTTAGCTATAAGAAATTTTAAAAAGAAACATTTAATAACTAAGTCAATATGGTAAAATTTTACATTATGATAAAGATGATTTTATTGACTATAAAATTATTTACATTTAACAATGAAACTATATATGTAAATTGAATTGGAGTGGCGTGGTTAGAATAATCATTTATAGCTGACTATTAGTAGGTCTCTGAAAAACAGGTATCAAGAAGTTTTTTATGATTTAGTAATTCATAAATGACACAAAAATCTATGTTTTTGCGATCTTTTATGAATTCAATTATTTAATCCCTGTTGTCTTTTTACAGATTGAGATTTAAGTCAAAGAGTTTGTCAACAATTTCTTGATCAATATCTTCGGTTTTATATTAGTTTGATGCCCTTTTTAAGGATTTCTATTCTTATTTATTTGCGATGATCTCCTTCCTATTTAATAGTCTCTCAAGATATATAGGTATATCTAAAAATGATTGAAAATTGAAATTTATCTTGTTTAAACCAGTTATGTTCTTTCACATCATTTAACTTGATTCTTTTCAAAGGCAGGGGCTGCAGTAATCTGCTTATCAAGTCTTTAGCGTCATCACTTATATAGTTTGGCATGTAATACTTTCCCTTCTTGATTCTATTGAATAGATTGGGCATCTATTCTTCATCAAAGGGCAATTATCCAGTTAGCATAGCATAGAGTATTACTCCGCAGCTCCAAACATCCACTTGTCTCCCGTCATAAAATGTAGCAGAAATTACCTCAGGAGCAGCATAGTTAGGTGAACCACAAGAAGTTTTAAGAGATGAGCCATCTTTCATGATATTGCATAAGCCGAAGTCACCAATCTTCATTTTCATATTTTGGTCAAATAAGAGATTCTCTGGTTTCAAATCTCGATGGGTCACTTTGTGCTAGTGTGCGTAATCAAGGCCTGATATTAATTACTAAAACAGTCTTCTTGCATCCTATTCGTCCAACTATATATTTTTGTAAAATTAAAATAAGAAAATAACGATCAAATTGAAGTTTGAGCTAGCATAAGACCAAATTAACATAAAATCTTGATACAAGAATTTGTCTTTTATTTTAAAGCTTGACCTTATGCAGTAAGCATTAAATATGACATATTATAACTTAGCAAATCCTGTTCTTACCTTTTCTTATCTCGAAATTAAATCGAAAAGTTCACCGCCTGAGGCATATTCCAGCACAACAAAGATATCAGAAGGTGTATCGATGAACTCATATAGCTTTATGATATGAGGATGATTGAAGAGCTTAAGGATTTTTATTTCTCGCTTTATTTTATCAAACATTCCGAGAGTTTTGATTTTACGCTTATTCAGGATTTTTATAGCCACTTTTTGCTAAGTAATTTCATTTATACCCACTAAATATAAAACAGATGAATTTTTGTAAAATTTTAGATGAAATAATTCACTTACGTTTTACTTTTCCAAAGGATCCTGATCCAAGTGTTTTTCCAAGTCTATAGTTTCCAATTTTGATTGGGATCGCCATTATTATTTAAGAGTGTGAATTAATTGATAAATCAATCGTAATCATTACTCAATTTTGAAGAGACCATTCATCTCGAAAAATAGTTATGGTAAAATATCATTTCACTTGTTTAGAGTTTGAAGAAAAGCCTATAGCAAGTGCTTCTTTGGCTTAAGTTCACAAAGCTAAATTAAGATCAACTGGAGAGACAGTCGCTGTTAAAGTTTAACATAAATGGATTAGAGAGCAGGTCCCGGGTGATTTGAGATTGATTTAATTTGGAGTTGATATTGCATTGAAACTATTCCCAGAGTTCAAGTATGGGGTAAATAACATTTTATTGTTTCATTAACGAATATTTATAGTGGCTACCAGAGGAATTTCAAACAAGATTGCCATTAGAATTAGATTTTACTAAAGAGGCTTAGAATGCTGATAAGTGTAGAGAAATATTCAAGGATAACCCTCATGTTTATGTGGTGAGACAATCATTCACATTTCCAATATCCAAAAAATAAATCTTTCTATCATATTCCCTATTCTAATACTTCAAAAATTAGTGTTAATATAAGTCTATTAATTTATTTAAAATTATATTTATTTTAAGTCTCAAATTATTTCTTGGTTAAAATATTTGAATCATGAATTATTTTCATCCTCATTTATCATAACTTAATCAGAGTTATTAAGAAATCATAGAAAATTGTTTGTTTAATAAAGAAGGATACTCACAATTAAATTTACTAACAAAATCTATAGTTTGATCAAATTTATAGAAAAGGGTTTTTGTTTAGAGCATATTCTTTATAAAGAAATGTGATATTTATCTTTCCTAATAGAAATAGTAGAAAATTATGGGGAAATTTTATTTATAAATATATAAAAATAGTGGGGATAATCCTTTAAACTATTTATTTATGTACCAAAGATCTATCACGATTTAACAAGACAAAGAGTATTGGTAATGTCCTTTGAGCAGGGCATTCCAGTATCTCATGTGAAAGAGATGTATAAATAGGGTGTAGACTTGAAAAAATTGGCTAAAATTATTTCAGAAACCTTCATTTACATGATCTATGAAAAAGGTTTTGTACATTCAGATCCACATCCAGGAAATCTCTTTGCCAGAAAGAAAATTATGCCCAATGGAAAAGAAGACATTGAGCTCGTTATATTAGATCATGGTATTTACACTACTCTACCAGAGGATACCAGGCTTAGTTATACAAAGCTCTGGAGAGGAATTCTAAGCTAAGATGAACCAATGATCAAAGAAGCCTCAAAGGAATTGGGGGCAGATTTTTATGAGCTATTCACAGCCATCATAGTAAACAGAACATTTGATGATGTTATGAACAAAGGAAATGCAGTCAAAACTAAATCAAGATTAGGTCAGGTTAAGTCAACTGAAGAGAAGGATGCTATAAAGAAGTATGCACTCTACTATCATAAAGACATAGTCAACATTCTAGATATGATCAAAAGAGAGCTGCTTTTAGTTTTAAAGACCAATAATTATCTCAGAGCAATTGATAATAGACTAGGCAACCCCAATAACTCTTTCAATATAATTGTAAGTTAAATTTCTCCTTAAACAGCTTATATAGAATGAGGTAACATGGAAAGTTTTTAGCAAAGAGTTGAAGTATTAATTAAGTACGTGGTCATATTTCAGAGAATGGTTACGCTATCACTGGCTTAGATTCATTCTTACTCTCTATAGAATGAAATTGAGGGTACAAAGCGTTTTTGGAATAAAAGCAACTGAGGAAGAACTAATGGATTTTGAGTAGGAAACTCACTGAATCATCGAAATTTATGAAATTAAACTTATAAATTTATGTATGTAAAGAATATAGATAGTTAATTAATCATAATATATAGAACTCCTCTATTTTAATGTAATATTTTTAATCATGAATTTTAATTTAGAAAATTACTCAAACTTTAATTTTATAAATAATTAAGAGAGAAGAAAAATAATCGATTTGTCGTAAAAATGGTAGGATTAACTTCAAAGTAAAGAGAGGAATTAAATGTGGCAATCCATGAATATTTAGTAAAGAATCGGTTTACCCAGTCAGCTTAAATCTTTGCGGAAGAAACAGGCTTATAGGATGAAGATTCAATTCAAAATAGTAAAGCATCGACAAGTTTAGGAATCAAAGATGTGCTGGAAAAGAAATGGACATCTGTAGCAAAGCTTAAAAAGCAAAATATAGAGTTAGAGCGATAAAATAAATAATTCAAGGAGCAGATGGTCTGTGAGAGATGCGGAGGGGGTACAAGTTAAATACAAGGAGGAGCGAGTAATATAGCAGGGGCGGTCGGAGATGGGTTGCCGAGACAGCCTGAAAAATACACTTTACTTGGACACAGATAGAGAATAACAAAAGTTCAAATACATCCAATATATCAAGTTGTCGCTTCTTCAAGTGAAGATGGATCAATAAAACTGTGGGACTACGAATAAGGAGAATTGGAAACAACAATGAAGAGTCATACTGGCTGCGTAAATTATATATCGTTTCATCAAAGTGGTAAATTTCTAGCATCATGCGCTACAGATCAAACTATAAAGTTATGGGATTTGCAGACACATTCAGTGTATAAGACTTTATAAGGTCATGAACATGAAGTTTCATGTGTAGAATATCTTCCTGGTGGTGATTAGATTGTGTCATGCTCTAGAGATAATACAATAAAAATATGGGACACGTCAAGTGGTTATTGCTTGTAAACTATACCTGCACATTCTGAATGGATCAGAAAAGTAGCAGTAAACTTGAAGGGATCACTGCTTGCATCAGCTTCAAAAGATGAATCTATTATAGTATGGAACTTAGAAAAATTAAAAGACGCAAAAAATAATACATCTCAATAATAAGATTCAATAATATCAGTACTAAGAGAGCATGAGAATCAAATAGATTGCATTGTCTGGGCGCCCCCAGAATCTTGTCTAATAATTGATAATGCAGATTATAACAAAAATTTCCTAGCTTCACTCTCGATGTAAAATAATGATGCTCAGGGAAATGGAGATTATGCAGGATCATTAGCAACTCCAGGTTTTGCAGATTCATCATAATCGCCATTAGAAGAATCAAAAGATAATAAACCTATGGTGCTTTAATTTAATGTGTAATACTTTTTTATTTAAGTTTGGAGCAAGCGGAGGTGGATAGGAGAAGATGACCACTAAGGAGAAAATTTAATAAATGAAATTAAAAATGCAGGCACGAAAAAAAAAGGATGATGGGTCACTACCAGAAGAAGAGAAAAAATAATAACCTTCTAACCATATAGTTTTAAGCGATGATGTTCAGAGAGATTACTTAGCATCTGCTGCAAGGGATAAAACTATTAAAATATGGGAGGTACGTAATTGCAGATGTGTAGTTACGCTGTAAGGTCATGATAATTGGGTAACAGATTAATTATATGTCATAATATCTTAACATGTGTGAAGCAACTGATCTTTAATATATTGCAGAAGTATGATAATATCTAATAATTTATTTAAACTTTCGCGGAAAATTTGAAATGGAAAACGGACGTGACAACTTTTTGCCAAAACTCAGAGTCAAGAAACTAGACGAGAAAGCTTTCATTCCAGTGAAGGGTAGTGAACATGCTGCAGGCTATGATCTCTTTTCCATTGAAAACACTGTGGTCCCAGCAAAATAAAAGAAGCTTATTGCAACTGGTATTGCCATGCAAATTCCAATCGGCAACTATGGAAGAATTGCACCTAGATCAGGACTTGCTGCAAAGAATTTCATTGATGTGGGAGCTGGTGTGATCGATGCTGACTATAGAGGGGAAGTAAAGGTGCTACTCTTTAACTTCAGTGATGTAGACTTCTAAGTAAGCGTTGGCGATAGAGTTGCTCAACTTATCATCGAAAAGTAAACATAAGAAAATTTAAAATTAAATTGGGTTTTATTAATAATGGTTTATACCCGCACAGATATTGAAGAGACTGATGATTTGGACTCAAGTGTAAGAGGAGACGGTGGCTTTGGATCAACTGGAGTTAAACTTGACGCTCAAGTTTAATAACAATGATTTTGATAATTTATTTTATTTATTGTCAATTCTTTTTATTGAATTTCTATCTTAAGAAGCTTGATGATGGTAAGTTAAAATATCTAATTACTTAATTTATGCATTGCCAATTAAAAATAATTTAATCATAAAAATTTGATATATCTATAAATTTACTCATATAATGATACAACCGCCTCCAGGTCCACAATACCCTGGATTTTCCTTGCTCATCCTGTTCTTCTTTTTAGTAATGCTTCCTCTGTTCGACATGAGACCACTATTATTTAAAATCTTATTACCCAAATCTGGAGAGTTCATAGTTGAGAAATTATTAGTAGTCATCGTTTTTAAACCTGCTTAATAGTCTGGGTCAATGAGGGAATTTGTGCCAACAATTGTTGATCCTAGGTTGTTTTAATTATTGCTTGAACTTTAAGAATCATTTTAGCGATGACTCAGAGACTTTCGTTAATCTTCTTAAGAGACTTACAGAGTCTAAGAATCACTTAGAAGAACGCTTTTGTTGTTAGAACTAGTTTTTTATTGCTATTGGTATTTAGATCTGGGTTAATTGCCATGCTTTCGATAAGTTTCTAATTCCTGGTTCATCCTCTTTTTTTCATTCTATAGTTGATTCATTTATAACTAAACTCTTAAGATTTACTCTTAGAGTTTAGAAATTTCATCGTCAAGAGTTTCAATTGTTTCATCAACTTCTTGCTTTTACTTTGAAATTTCTTCTTGTTTTTCAGTAAGCTGTTTGCACTCATCAGTAAAGCTATTAACTTCATTAACTCGAGTTTTCTTCTCTTTATTAACAAGTTTTCGTTCCTTTTTCACTCTTTCTTTCTCTAATTCAACTAATTCTGAAAATTGAGAAAATTCATCATCAAGCTGTTTACATTCTAGATCTTTCTCAGTCAATTAGTATTGCAAATTTTGTATCAAGTTTCAGGGGGGAGGAAGTTTCCTGTCAAGTAAATTTTTTATTTAATTTTTTTATTAATTAAATATAAAAAAATTCAATTTACAATTTTTTACCGAAATAAATGGCTAGATGATAATTTAAACATTTTTAAAGAGTAAAAAAAATAAAATACAATTTTATCTAATATCACAATTTTTTGATAAAATGCGATATTTTTAATTTAATTTTTGCAAAAATTTTTGTACAACAATAAAATATAAAGATGAAAATATTGTCTGATAAGAAGCAGATCTTGTGAGACTTCATTCGTGGGAGAATAAATTGCTTGAAAAATAAATTTATGAAAATCATAAAGGTGTTTAAAATTGCATAAAGAAAAAAAAGAGAAAATATTAATAAAGGAAATTCCCTAAAAAATTTTTTTAAAAAAAAACCTTAGAGAAACTTCCCCCAAGTTCCATTAACCTCTATTATCACGAGAATGCTAAACTTATTTTCACATAGAATTTTCTATCACAAATTCTGCAAATCTGTCCACGTTCATTCATATTGCTCGGATATGGTCTTGTTTTTGCGATACAATGCTTGCAGAATACATCCCCACAAAAATCACTATAATTTTATGTTAATTTTACTTTCATTAAAATCTTTAATTTCTGTTGTAAACATGCTACGTATGAACTTTTTCATATGAAACTTACCAGAATTGAGCAAGTTTGTGATTCTTGATTTTTCCTTCACAGCAAGTGCACCCCGATCCCTCAATATATTAGCGCTTTTCTACTGGCCTATCGATGTAAAATATATGCTCACTGCCCTCAAACACAAACCTCTTATCATCAATATAGAAAAACTTGGACTCGTCAATCATTTATTTGATGTATTCAATACCCCTGACAGGAGCTGAATTTTAGTTTGTGTTCTACTCTTTTATACTCATATCGAAAGCTCGATTAAAACTTTCATCATCTTAGAGTAAACGAGAGAGTCCCTTGAATGCTTGTTTAGGCGACACACTCATTTGTTAATTACCTGAGTCAAATAATTTATATCAATTAAATTAAGGTTTTGGGGCTATTCTGTTCAGTATATAAGGTTCACCACAAATCCTGGCTTATGAATGAGATTGAGTTTGATGTAACTCAAAATAAAAGTAAGAAAATATCTAATTACATCTACTGCTAAACTTAAGCCCCAGTATTAATTTCAGACAGATTTTTTAAATAAATTTAATAAAAAAATATCAATTAAATATGGAATTGAAATTTCAATTTCTCTTTGATTAAAGAATCACACTTACCCTTGTTTTAATATGAATTCATAGACTATGAGACACTTGAAGAACTGTGTTTTGATGCCATTATTATTATCTTTTAATATTATACAGCTAAATAAAATACTATAATAGTGACGGTTCACTTTATTGATTATGATTATAATTCTATAAATATATTAGTAAATTAGCTATAATTATAATAATAATTAAATTCTAAGATGTTGCAAAAAGTTTACAAATCAAAATAACTACTGAAGCACAGTAGAAAGTAATAATTTTATTTTTACTATAAAATTATTCTTTCTAATAATTATTGCTTTTTGTATATACTTTAAAGTTATTGACATGGAGAGAATTTTCGGAAAATCGTTAATAAACTTAAGATAAACACACTTAAATAATAGAAACTAATGAGTAAAGTTCTTAGCAACAGCATTATTCCAGTGCCTTCCTAGATCCTAAATTTGATAAAGAAAACTTTTAAAAGTAGTTTGATTTACTGAGGCCCCCTTAAAATGAATATTTTGACAAAAAGTAAGCATTAATTTCGTGTAATTGTAAATTTAAATAGATTGAAGGTTTATGGTGTGGCAGATGGCTAATTCTTGATTAATCACTATTGGGTATAATTTAGCTTGAATAATTATAAAAGTTATCATTCATTAATATCTGGATCAGTGATTGTGTTTCCCAATAGATTTTACATGTGGAATATACTGGATGCAAGTGAAATCAAACCACACACCCTTGAAATATTGAATTTCGTTAAGCCTAGACCTGACTACTTGATCATTGGAACTGGAGAGCAGAGCATAAATTTGGATGAGTCTTTTTATGAACATTTCAGGAGAATGGGTATAACTGTAGATACTTGCCCTAGTGTAAGTTTAATCAACTATTTTAAAGATAGAATATGAGGACAACTTTTTCCTAAAACTCATTAACTTATTAATCCCTACTATAGTTTGAAGCCACAAGTACATTTAACATGTGCAATGACGATGATTATAACGTGGCATGCGCTTTGTTAATGCCAAAAGTAAGTGACTCTAAAGGGAAAGTGGCACCCGCTAAAAATGCAGCAGATAGTAATGAACACAGAAAGCCAAAACACAATAACCTTATCACATGAACTTAATTAACTTAAGTACTTATCATTTCAAAAATTGATTTACTTATATTTTTGTCAAATCATTAACTATTTAAATTGATATTACAATAGTTAATACTCCATTTAGATAAAGAGAAAATCTATAAAAAGCTTTACTATAAACAATTAAGAAGTTTCTATTTATTCATTCAACTAATATAAGTCATTAATTGATAAATTATTAAGCCATTCTTGTGAATTTATTTGATGGTAGAGGTAATTATTATAAAATAGAGTACGTAATTAAACATTTAATTTTTTATTAGAACACACACACAACTTTCTCAAATAGTATAGACCGTCATTATGGGCTTGATAACTAAAATGATAAAGTTCAATATATTTTATTATTTATTCATTCAAAAATACATCTCTTTCAAAATTGGGGATTAGTACAAACATATTAAATTAACTGAATGGGTTACTCTTCGTTGGAGGGACAGGCGTTACTGCATATTCTTACCCTGAACTAAGATAAGAACCTCGTGAACTCTTCCATGCTATGCACAGAGGATTAAGAGTAGTTAAGGCTGGATCATTGATGGCCAGAGATTACATTAATGTAAGAAATTAAATTACCAAGATGGATGATAAAGTGTTCAAAGAGATTACTTTTTTCAATGAAATAAAACTAAACATACTTTATTTGATATTTAACAATTTCATTTATGTAGGCACCAGAGATCACATCAGAAGTTCATTAGACTGCAGCTAATAGAATGTATGAATTCTTATAGTTATCTGAAAAAATTAAAAGTTATTTAAAAAGCAATTACATAGTTAATACGGATGATAAATATATAACTGTCCAGGAATCTCTTCTTACTCATAATTTGATCATGCTTTGATTTACTGCGTTTAAGTTGTTTTACCCTTAATACTTCCTACCTGCTAAATGCTCCCCTCCATTGAATTGCTTAACTCCAATCAAGCTTTTGTTATTATGATTTTTAATCTATGAAGCTTAACTGAAATCCACACTCTTATTAATACTGGCTTGTGACTAGTTTCCATTAACTGAGTATCTATTAACTGATAAGCGTTTCATATGCAAATTATGTGAATTTTCCTTCTTCATTTTCTCTTAGTTTTTCTCTGTACTATCGATTTCATTAGCTCTTTAAATCATCTTAGTGTAGTAATCCTTAGACTTCATATCTATAGATTTAGTTATTTGACTTGATCTTGCATGATTCTTATCTTGAGCTGTCTGATAAACTTTGGAGTTATTGTGAATTTACTGATTTCTAGAAGGAGACATAGAAATGGCTGGGTTCGCTATAGATTTCTTTGATTAACTAGCAGTGAGATTATGTTAAAGAGCTTAAACTTAAGATGGTTGGTAATTTTAAGATAAGTTAGCAGGTCTTTAAGTTCTTTTGTTCATTTAAGGTTGAACTTAAGGAGGAAGCAGAGTTTGCTATTGCTAAAGTATCTTTTTCTGGTATTCTTAAAGTAGAGTGTTTGGTACTACTTGTGGTTGTCCTTCAGGAGGTTTGAAAGTGAATTCATAACCGTCATTTAAGTCTTAAACATAAAATTTAGGCATGACAGTTACATTAAGTTAAAAAAAATCTGTTTATGAGTCAAGACCGATAATATTTTCTATTACTTCTATGCTCTGGTCTTTCTCTGAAAGTTATAATATGGGGGAAGTTTTTCTCCCTTGTCTTATGATAAAAAAAAATTTGGGAAGTTTCCTGGCAAGTAAAAAGTTTTTATTATTTTAATTATTTTTCTCTCTGTTATTAATTTCTTTTAACAACCACAAAGCACTTATGAATGTTTTACTACTTGAGAGTCAAGTAATTTAATCAATTCATTATTAAATTTTGTAAAATCTACTTCTTTACAGTTAGCATTTTCTATTTTCAACATCTTAATTTTTATTCAGGGATTAAGTTCTAGGTAAAAAGTCTTTACAAAAATGAATTAATTTACTGAATGGAATAATATAAGTCATCATTTAAATTTTGTTATTTTCATACTTAAACAATATTTAATTTATCCTCTTAAACCTTAACAAGTAAAAGAATTATTAGAAATATGATTTAATGTATAATTCATACTCTTGTCAGGAAATCCCCCCCCAAATATTCTCATAAATATATAAATAATTATTTTATTAATAACTCCTTAGGATTCTTGACATTTCTGAGTTATTCCAAGTTGTAATAAGCTTCTTAAGGTGTATTCTTAGAATTCTTTGCAGCCTCTCTTTGATCCCTGATTTTTTAAGCATCATATCCCTAATCTCTTCTCTCTTTAATATCTCATTTTACTTCTTTTTAATAAGAGTTTGCTATCTATTACCTCCTTAGTCTTGCAAAGCCACTATGCTCTTGTTAAGCTCAATTATATTTTTGTTTACACTTGTCGAATTTTAATCAGCTGTTTAAGACTATCTCAATGTTTTTGCGTTGGTACTTTCATTTCTACTCGAAGGACCTAATGTTTATTGTTGTTGAGCAATTATTGTGTTATTAGTATGGCCTGTATAAGCATTTGTCAAAAATTGCTACTCTGCTGGTAATTTAACTTCTTTAATCCAAAATGGCTTATGGAAACCTTTCATTGTATTAGTGTAGTACTTTGTTGTCTGTTTATAAAAACTTATGAGCAAGGATCAAATAATCTTGAATATTTTGCATCTCTTAGAGCTAGTTTTATAACTCTTAAAGGGTTTTCTTTGAGAACTCTAGGTCTAGTTAGATTTTTTCCTCTGATTTTTCGGTTTTCTTAGATCTATAACTTTTATCTTCATAATCATCATTATCATCTGTATTGGTTTTATATTGATCCACAAATTCTTGGTATTATTGCTGCTCAAACTTTTAAATGTTTTTCGAAAGAGAGTAAATCTCATTCTCTACATCTATAATTTACTAGTTGTTGTGGAGTCTAAATAATTCACTAAGACTATCTTTAAAAGTGTTGATATCTAGAGTAGTAGACTCTCTATAAACTTTCTTCTTGAATATATCAGTGTAAAGCTTCTTATCTCCTGGAATCTTGAAGTCATTACATAGCTTCAAGAAAAATTGGAGATTTAATTTGCTTTGCTCTTGGGGACTACTGATCGAAAGTTGGGTGATTTGTCAGTTGTAGGCTCTAAGTGGCGTAAAATTTGAATACCTCCAATAGTCCAAGCTCCTTTTTCTTTTAAATGAGTTCTTTGGCTTTTGGATCGTTTTAAAGAGCCTTGAGTTTTTCTTCATTTTCTTTCTATTTCAAGAAATCCTCATAGGAAGATGCAGGTACTTCTGGAGTTTAATCTTAATTTTGCACTTAAATCTATTCTTGTTTCTGGGGTATCTAGCTATGCATCTCTATTAGTCTAGTTTAAAGTTCTTCCAACTTGTCTTTGAGATTTTCATCTTTTCCAAGTTAGACCTACTTATATTCTTTCAGCAGTTACTTAAAGCTCTAAACCATCTCTTAATTTTATTAGTGAGCTTACCCATCAGCTGTAATTTACTATTAATTTTGATCAGATTTAAAGTTTGCCAAAGTTTAATAAAACTGCTTAAATTCATCATCTAGTTTGTTGTCGCTATTAAGCTCATTAAGTTGACTTTCAAGTTCTTATGAGAGTCTCTCATTCATTATTTAATTGTATGCACTCATTACTTTGAAATTGCTATGTACAACTTTAGAATAGCTCATTAAGCTATCTATACAAGCTTTCGCATTTAAAATGAGATTTTAATTGATCAGCATACTTTAGGTATAATTTAGGTACTCTCTGAAAGTCTCATTCAAAATCTGAATCATAATAAAGAGCTGTGAAAAGTCATGTTGGTCCTAAGGTTTTTCAAGTAGTTAGTTAATTTGACTAATATTTAGTATATCAGTGAAAATGAGTTTCAGAAGCTTTTTCTCAACAAAAACTGCATCTATTTTTTTACCATTTCTATAGTGTTCTTGCTGCACAGGCTTTTCAATTGCAACTTTTTTATTTTAATTTGGCTACAATGTTTTACTATCGCTCTTTTGTTAAGTTATCTATCTGGTAAATTCAGCCATAATAAGACCAGGATCCTCTTGTTTTATCTTTTTAGTTTTATCCTTTTCTAAGCCTTAATCATTTAAGAGTTAATCATCCAATTCCTCTTAGCGTACTACCACAGGTGGAGGGTTGACCATGTATTTTTTTGCATGAGGAGATATAATTTCGATTAGCTTAACAATAGAGAATTTATCGATATTCTTGCAAAATAATTGAAGACTGAAGAGCTCTTAGTTGCTCAGGGATTCGAGATGCTTCTCGAAAGAGTTCAAAATCTCTTCGAGTGGCTTTTATTGTATGTAACGCTCAGTATTATCTTACTCTAAATTTTCCTCAAAATTTGCTTCTTCCATATTAATTAACTTTAATTAGTGAATATTTTAGTAATAAAAAGTGACAAAAAGAAGGATTTATTCTATTTTTAAATCCAATAAAATTATTCCTATAATTGCTTATAACTTATTCAATTATTTTAAAGATCTATAAAATCTTCAATGAAATTAATCTATTAATAATTTATAAATTACAATGGCATATTAGTAAAACAACTCAAATCAAAATCTTTTTGATATGCATAAACCAAAGGTTTGTTTTTTTTATTTTCTCTTTTAACTTCCCTCTTTTTATTTAGTCAGCAAATCAAGGTACTTAAGAAGACTTGTAAAAAATTCTTGAACTTACTTAAAAGTAGCAGCTTGCTATTTAAGCTAAGAAAAAGAAAGAAATCCTTGACAAAGCGTTATAAATCGCAGATTAGAAACATAAGTTGATCACTCAACTAACTGAAAGCAAATAATTGAAGTAAAATTTTGAGAAAAACTATAACACTAACCCCTTTGGCTTTAATTTCAATTAAAAGAACTCATAAGCTCAACAGTAGATTTATGCTTAGACAAGAAACCAGCCTGGAATTAAAATCTAAGCCAATAGTTAAAATATATCTATGATATAGTAGGATCCCAATCTATACTAATAGCAATACATGGCTTGGCAGCAATATTACATGCAATAATAACGAGTTCAGTAGATGTAATTGGAGCAGTTTTAATAGCAGTAAAAATGGATGGAGCAGTAAAAACATGCTTAAGAAGCTATTGAATAAGTAAAATTAATGCAGCTGGAACCAATGAGATAACTGAGAGCTTTAAAAGATTTATAAGATAGACTCTCATTTATAAAGTTTATTTATACTACTAAATATTAGAAAATAAATAATTAAAACTCTCGGGAGCTATAAACGGAGGGATGATGCCTTCGGATCCATTTTCTATGATGATGTAAAACTAATAATATGGTAATTAATAGAATCAACCTATAAACAATTTCAGCAATCCTTAACTTATGCAATAATAATTATTTAACCAACAGCCTTAATAGATATATCCTTAATAGTAATTGGATTATGGCCTCAGTTAGTAGAATTACTAATAGTAAATATAACAACCAATCTACAATTAAGATCCCCAATCTTACCAGCCCTAGTAATAACTTCAACAAATCTCTGAACCTTTACCTCAACAACAGATTCCCTAATAACCCCAAGACCCCTACAACTTATTTGATCAAAGTCCTTCAAAGTATCAATCATCTCAACATAAAAACAATCTTGTCAGAACTGTCTTAGACACCTAAATAATGAAAGTGCAAAAGAAAGATTTAGGGGAGTTAGAAAAGAAAAAGCGAAGAATGCTGCTTGAGTATCAAAACTTGAAGAAAAAGAATGATTATCTTTACAAAATGGATGCATAGGACAACATGTTTTAATAGTAGCAATCTTAGGAAATGTATTTATAGCAGTAATAAATCATATAGTAGTAGCAAATCTTAGAGTAATAAAAGCTTCAAGAGTATAAATAAAATAGTGAGGAGGTGCTCTAGCATTCAATCAAATGATAATTAATTAACAATTTTATCATATTTTCTATATAAATTTTGTTTGAATGTCTTAGCAGTAAGATTTAATGCTTAAATTAATGAATGAAATGCAAGCTAAGAAGGAAGATCATATCAAAGA
>ARYC01020346.1:0-25918 GCA_000711775.1 Oxytricha trifallax
AAAGGATTGACTGGTTACTCAGCTTTTCAATATTAGGAGTGAAGTTATTGGGCAGATAGTTTTATGAGTTTTTTTCTCTGATTCCACAAACCTTTTTCTAATATTTTAATTAAATCTAGCTAATTAATTTAGTGCAAATTTTCTAGCTATTACACTGTTCGTTTGATTCCTCATTTGAAAATTTGGAAATTTAATTGAATTGCTTCATATTTTTACCATCTTTATAATTGAAACTGTATCTCAATTTTCTTTATTCCTATTTTAATATTATTATATCTTATTTTTATAGATACTTTGAGTCGACTGAAATGAATTATTTTGTAGTACAGGTTTTTTTTCTTCATTTTTACCTTTCAGCATAATGCTATCCTTATTTTGTTCAAAAATTCAATCTCTTTCAATTTAGATTTGTAAAATGTTTGTTACTATTTCAAGAGATTATTAACTACTTAGTTTTCTTTATTCAATCTCTATAATTAAATGCAAAATATATCATATAAATATTATTTATCTATTATTCAATCATGCTTTCTTGCAAATTTTAATGAGATAGAGAGATATGGATATCTTCTGAAATAGAATATAATCCCTCAACAGTAAATTTATTATTGCTGGTTTATGTTGTTTGGTTTACAAGTATTTGAGTTTCTGCATTTATTTAATCTTGTGATAATGACTCTTAAAATTGGCTCCCTTAACCACTATCTTTCAAATAATAAACTCTTCTTAAATCATTTAGCCTTTTATTTTCCTCAACTAATGCAGCTTAAACATTACTTTTTGAATCATAGAGATAACTGGGGGGGCTTCTAATCATTTGAGGAATTAATTCGTTAATACAATTTCTATAAGTTATTAAAGCATTCTTGACATTTAATTTGTAAAACGACATTATCCTCATAGTTATCAGATAAATAGTGTTCGAAGAAATGAAAAACGTCTCTCTCGATCTATTAATATTGATATACCCTCTTATTAATTTGGCTAAGCAATCTCTCCCCTTAATTAAAACTTAGCAAGTATTTTGATTTCAATATTAAAAATTGGTACATATCGTAAAGGTTTTGACATCATATGTCATACTCTAAGCGCAATTCAAATTGGCCAGGGTAGATAGGCAAAGTTGGGTACTAAGTATCAAGAGTAATTAAATTATTTGGAATGTTATCTTCAGAGTAATCGACTAAGGCTCTTTTATTATTTGACATAATCTGCTAAAATAATATATAGAAACTATAATAATAATAATCATGAGTCTTGGGATGCCCGATTCTCCTTATATTCTTTAAGATTTAATAAGGGTCAAGCCCTTTCAATTAATTCCCAAATCTTTTGTCTCATAAGTTTTTGGGTTCTTTTTAGGTTTATTCTGGTCTCTTTTAGTTACTACTCAATTTTTGTTGTAATGTCTGGGGTACAGTCGAGTCTGCTCCTTTCATAAACAAAGGAAATGATTCTGGTCACCATTCTTGATAGGTCGTATCTGAGTTCAGTTAAATCTATTCCTATGTGTGTGGCAAGTGTTTCCAATTTGCTTCAAATTCTTATGAGCATTTACATTTAATTGGTTTGCCAAAAGCCTTGGGTTAGTTTTGGATCATCACTGCTAGAGAGTTTGGTATATATTTTGCTAGCATTTTTGCTCTGTAATATAGCTATTTTTAGTTAAGAACTATAGCTACGTATTGTGCATTTGAGAAAAGTACAATTGTTTACCAAGTCATTTCATATTTCTTCATCCAGTCATCAAAGATAAATTTGACATTCGAGATCTCCATGTCATATTTTTCTTAGATTGATGAAATTATAAGTAGATCTGTTAGGAAGGGTGAGTTATCAAAAAGTTTTAGCCTATTTGGATAATAGACTCTCAGAAAAGAATCTCCTCTTTGAATGAATGCTTCTGCTCCCTTCTTATAAAAATCTACCATTTCTTATATATGGGATGGTTTGGCTGATGCTAATATATGAGAAAGTTTGGTTTGAACCCTAGAGAATATGTATTGTTAGTATATTCTTTAGTATAGATAGTCGTCTCCCTTGAATCTGTTTAAGTATGAAGTTTTTTATTCGCTATGGACATCCTATATTACTTCCTCGAATATTTTTATAGGGTTTTAGCTGATGTTTAGTCCTAGGTATCTAAATTTCTTCTTGTATGAATAAAGGTTAGCGAAGTCGAATTTTTAGGCACTGATATCTACTCATTTATCATCATTAATTATGAGTCCATAGTCTTTGAAGTGGTCTCTAATCTTCTACTTTAAGTCGTCTACGTTGTCTCCTGGGTCAAATTTGAATGCTATGTCATCTGCATAGACTTTAATCTTCTTTCTTATTTTGTAGTTGTACCTCACTTCAAAGGTCCTAATTGCATTGTCGAGTAATAATACGAAGAAGAGTGGTGAAGTTTTTCCCCTTAGGGGACTCCCCTACTGATCGTAGTCTTTGTATTTTACCAGTGTAAGTTGTATGGTTGTATTAGGTGTGAGGCTGTTATTAACATTTTATCCCATATGTCTACCTCCGGGTCGGTATGTGTCTGACCTAAGAATTCTGGTCTTATCATCTCAGAATTCTGAACAGATTTCTGTTCTAAACTTTGTGTCGTGACGTATTTGGTACTAAATAGGTCTGGTACCTGAGGTATGGTTTTCAAGGCTTTTTTGGGTGTCTGAGTCATCTGAGTCTTATTTGAATTAGTCGAAGTCATCTTCAAATGCTTCATATTCAAGGTCCCAGATGTCAACTCCCTCACTTTAGGAATCTAAGTGTATGTCAAATTCGGGGATGCTAAAGTGTTAAGCTCCTCTCATGACTGCGGCAATTGCGGTCATGTGTGACATCGTTTTTTATTAAATTCTATTTTATTAATATATAGAAACTATAATTATTTGCTAATCTAGGAAATCTAAAACATTGAGACTTTTATTGATTGAATTCTTTTTTTCTTAATCTGAATATTCATACATTTTTATCCCTCTTTGTTAGATGATGTTTAGAAAATTCTTAATGGATTTTAGGTGAACTGTCCTTTCTTTTTCTTCTTATTAAATTCATACATCAATATTTTAATAAAAATATTGAATTAAAATCAAGGCAAACATAGATTTTGATTCATTCTATTTGCTTCTTAAATCTATATTCTTAGTTTGAGAAAGAAGGTTTTAGTAAATTTAATTTTTAATCTTACCTTTAATAAATTTAAAGTACTGTACTTCATTTAGCTCTTCGTACTACTTAAACTGTTCTCTTATGCTTACTTCTTAATCGTCTTCACTGATCATTAAAATATTTAATTTATTTACAAAAAGTTAAATCATTATGATGCTATTATTTCAAGAGTAAGGGTTATTAATTTACATTTTATTTACAATTAAATACTTTAAATAATTATAATTTACACCTAATTTCTAGATTGATTCCAAGAGTTATTTCTCTCCAAGATTTATTAAGAAACTTCAATATTTTTATTAGCTCTAATTTGTATACCGCTTAAACATTCATAAATTAATCTTTACTCTTGCTTGACTATAGTCTTGGTCTGCTTGAATAAACTCTCAATATAATCTTAATCACAGGAATCTCTCAAATTCTCATTACAATATTTTTTCTTCAATATCTTATGATTTTTAGCATATATAAATTTTAAATCATTTAATTAAAATTGAAATCATTAATGGAGTTATTTAATTTCATTTTCCAATCTTTTACCTGCTCAAAAATTGAACCAGAATTGGTATTTTGATTATTTTTAATATTTTTATCGAATAAAGTCTGCTTTTTGGTATTAACTTACTACTCCTAGATTTACTCCAAATCGAATGGTTTTATCATACATTTTTACAATTCATTTTATTGATAAACTTTTCTAAAAATACTATCAATTTATTGCTTGTTAGTTAGTAATAATATTTTTATACTAGAAAAATAAATATAAATTAGATTCAAAAGTTTATATTACTTACATATTAATTAATAGAAAAATGTTAAAGAGTATGAATAAAATTATAAATATCAATAATTTTTTTTATAAGTTAAAATCTAGATTGCCATACCTCTTAATCTTACACTAATAAAATTATTAAGAAATATACTTCCTTGCATTTAATAAAAATTGCTTCTTTCTATTAAAATTATCTCACAACTGTAGATTTTTAAGGAGATAGTTAATTGATTTAAATATGGAATAAACTTATGGATATTTTACTTCACCTTATACAAATTTATTTTTACCTATAATAGTGTTAATCAGATAACAATCATTCATCTTTTTATAAAGAAATATGGCATTCATGTTCAGACCACATCTTTTTAGGAGTCTATAATTTTAACTTACCTTGGTTTTTCATTTTTAGCAGACCTCTCTTCCTAACATTTGAATCAATTACTATATAAATTAGCAATTATGATAAAGAATTTAAGTAAGAGAGAGATCATTCATGAGTCATTTTAACAAAGTTATTTAAATTGAAAGGTATATCAATATAGCTTGAGAAACTCTTTATAAATTATCGTGAAAGAGCAAAGAGTCGGATGAAAGGGGGTTTGGGTTTAAGATTAAAAACCATAAAAATTATTGCTCTGTTTAATGATTATTAAATGAATTTCTAAAAATGTTAGTTTAGCCTAAATAAAAGTGCTTCTCAGAGCTAACTGATAGTCTGAGTGGTCTCTACCAATTTAATCTTTGTTTATTATTGCTAAAATATAATTACTTTGGGAAAATTAAATTAAAATTAATTAATTTGATTACAAATTAGTGGCAGTTGACTTTCTCCAAACCTAGATAATGGTACTTTTCTGATAGAATATTCAAAATTAGCTGGAATTTACTATTGACGGTACTCCCTTATCTCATCACCTAGCGAGATCACTAAACTTTAATTTTGGCATTAAATTTACGAAACAGATCACCAGGAATTAAAGTCTAGTTATCTCGCTCCTACGATGCGATAAGTCAATACCGCCAATAGTAAAGTCCAGCTAATTTTGAATTCTCTATCAGAAAGGTACCATATTTGTAGGTTTAGAGAAATTCAACTGCCATTAATTTGTAATTAAATTAATTAATTTTAATTTAATTTTCCCAAATCAATTATATTTTAGCAATATTATTTAAGTACTGTCTACCATTATTATTAAATCTTCTACTTTAATAAAGCTACTAATTGAAATTATGGCTTTACTTTCTATTAAAATAATTGAGATGTCTATCTTTAATCTAAGGAATTACCTCTTAATATTGCTATAGTTTACATTACTTTAAATTATGAAAATATTAATTTAATCTAATATTTTTTTAATGATTTTTATATTAATTGTATGTAGTCTTCCACTTACTTTAATTTATAAAATCGATAATCTAATGCTAGCTTATTTAAAGAATCAAATAAATCTTTTTATTTTATATATTTTTCAATAATATCTATTGGTAGTATGATGTTATAGTAAGTTAGCATTGTAAGTAAGTTACTGTTAAACATACTGTTGCATTTTTTATTATGCCTCATTGTCATATTAAGTGCTTGGTATATCTACGTTAATTCGTCTTTAGAGAATTTAAGTATCTTTTAAAGATTATGGCGGGGAGAAATTTAAACTTTACCTTGCTTAAAATTTGCTGCGATCCTACTTTGCCTTTTCGTTCTAGTCAGGAAAGTTTAAATCTTAACAATTCTTAAAATATGCTATTAAATTAAATAGAAGTCACCCTTATTTGAAACTTTCTTATATAAGGATTCTTGAATATCAGAGACAATCAGAGGAGGTGAACAATTTGCCATGATATTGTGAAACTCTTCTGAAGAAATCATAATTTTATAGTCAGAACTGTAGTTGAATTTTTTAATTATTTTGAATAGGTATCTATTGCATTTTATGTTGTGATAAGTTTTTTCTAATCGAAGATTATATTTTTAATTAATTATAAATATCCTCGATTAAGCAGCTTCTATAGTTTATGGTCTAAATGAAATTTGATAACTTAAATAGATAACAATCTCAGAATAGTGTATTGTGTGTGTAATAAGTAATCTCAAATTAATTTTAATCTATTCAATTATAAACTAAATCAAACCATCAATTTAAGTCGTGACGTATTTCAGAATGAGTTGGCGTGGCAAAGCGTGATTCCTGGATTAGAATCTTGATGACCAAAAACTCGGTAAAAAACCAGTTTGATCCCAGTACCTCCTACCCCCTAATCCGGATGTAACACCACAAAGCCAACGTTATGGATGTAGGTACAGAGCCTGAGATAGTAGGCTTAACTAGAAATTCATGGTTTAAAAATCTGCTCGTGTCACTTGTTGCTGGGAACGTAATCCCTGTCCTTTCACTGTGATAGCTTAGCGCCTCTTACCCGAGGAGAAGAAAGATCTTATAGTTGGCTTATATGGTTCTCATCTTCTCATTTTCGAAGGCTGAGCACCACCATCATTTTGCTCCCTACTACCTAGAAAGCCAGACTCACGCCAGGTAGCTCATCTATGCAATGAAACCGTTAATGCATAAGCCCGCCAGAATGGCGTAGTAAGGCTTGCCGGTTGAACCAAGCCGACTGACCCCTTATGCTGAGAGCCCGACAACCCCCTCCCTACCCTCAGGAAGCCTTAGTATAGTAGAAAGCTTTATTAGAAAACGTCAGCTTACTACTGACTAAACAAATAACTTTCTAATTTAATAATAACATAATTTACTTTTTAATTAAGAAATTCTTTTTTAATAAATTTACAATGCATTTAAATTTTAGCTCTACCTTAATTTAACCTATCATTTTTTAAAAATATTGCAAGAATTCAATTGATTTTGGAAAATTAATTAAAATAATTTTATATAAAGTATTAAATCATTGCAGTTTTAATATCCAAAGAGACTTAAAATTTTTAACCTGAAATAGATTCTAAGGTAAATACCATGATTTTAGATGAACTTTGTTATTAGCAATTTTACTGAGTCGTGCCATACAGCGAGATATTTTATTTTTGAGCTAACTCTCTATAAAAGTATAAGGAATTTTTCTCGTTTGATTCATGACATAAATTCATTCTAACTATAGAAACCACTTGTCAATTTTAATGAGCTTTTTAAATAATATAATGATTTAAGTGTTTGAAGACATTCTCCAAAAAACATGTCTGAGGGTAATTAATATCAAATTTATTTTCATTTAAAAAAAATTCTCCAAATTGATTGAATTTTTTAATATTTGAAAATTTGAGGCCCCTCAATTTTATATAATATTATTCAACTATTCATAGAATATTCCTGTTTTCCTCTTATTTTACTCATATTATTCATACAGATGTTAAATTACTTTAAATTAGGCTGAAAGTAACATGCAAAACATATTGGAATAAACTAAGACTTAAAATATTTAGCAGATTTATAAATATTTTTATAGTCTACTTCAAAAGGAAAATTTTTAAGACTTAGGATTCCTTGATTTTATTGTCAACTCATTATGATATATGTCACAGCTAAATTATTGGGTTGAAGAATGTATTAAATAGTGATATGTAAAAATTAATAATATTAAATTACTCATTAACTACTACTACTTCCTGAGGGCATCTTGATTTTTATATGGAATTCAATACTATAAAATTTGCTAACAAGGCTATCTATAAAATAATCTACAATAATTATTTAACATCAATTTCAATTACTGTAGAGAAGATTTTAATGAATAATTCGATTTCTCTTAAAATAATCAACAAGAATAAGGATTCGAATTAAGGAGCGTAATAGTAAATTGAAAACTTGGAGGGACTTCTTGATCAACAAAGAATCATAGACAATATAAAATGAACAGGTGGCAGTGCTTCAGATTCAACATTTATAAATATTACGCTATTTAAAATATTAAATAACTTAATGGTTTATTAAATATATTATAAATAACAGAGACTACAACTATAAGAATAGACAATTAAAATATTTCATTTAAATTTATTAATCATATTAGCATGGAGAGAAAATTTAATAATTAAAAAAATTTTATCTTTAAAAACTTAATTTAAATAATGAGTCTTAAAAATTGAATAATAAAAGATTTTGTTACAATTTTTGTAATTATCAGTAAAAATTATTGGAGAGCATTCCAGAATTTGCTTTATTTATTAATTGGCTATCTCTTCAAATATATTAAGAAATATTCATTTTATTTTAATCATCTTTTATTAATTTGCCGATTTAATATGTTTAATGTAAATAATCAATTAAAATATTTCCGGAAGCATAATTAACTAACAAAAAAACCAGTAATAATTATTATAAGAGCAAAAATTTAGGTATTTATATTCCCATGATTTTAATAAGGTTATTAGTAAAAATAAATATCTTTATATTTAAAATATTAGAATAAATTTTATTTAATTCTATAGAATGAGATAATTATTAAAGAATAAAGTTGTAAGTAAATAGGGTGTCCTCCATGAGCCTAAGTTTACTACTCCTCTAATAAAACTTTCTATTAGCAATAAGGCCTCTTGAGGGTAGGAAAGGGATTGTCAAGAACATTGCATTCGGGGCCAGTCTGTTGGTCAATCGGCAAGCTTTAATACGTCACTCTGGTGGGTTTATGCTTAACCATTTCCCTGAGTAGATAAGCTTCCTGGTATGAGTTTGGTGTCCTAGGTAGTATGGAGTAAAATGAAGGAGGTGCTAAGCCTTAAATGAGAACTATAGAAGCTAACAATAAGATATTTCTTCTCCTTAAAATACAGTACTAGCGACTACGGCGAAAGGACAGGGATTATGTTCCCAAAAATTGTAGGGTGGGCAGATGTTTTCTCTGAGATTTTAGTTTAAGCCTACTCTAACAAGCTATGTAGTCACATCCATAACGTTGGCTCTGTTGAATAATACATCTTGATATAGGGGTAGAGGATACTTAGATTGACCAGTTTTTTCAGGAGTTTTGGGTTTTCAGGATTCTTATCCAGGAATCACGCTTGCATTCTGAAATACTTCACGACTTAAATTGATGGTTTGATTTAGTTAAAAAGTGAATAGAATAAAATTAATTTTATATTGCTAATTAACCACCTCATGAAATGAGATGACAAATATGACTCAAATTTACCAATTCAAGTATTAGTTTTTATATTTTAACTTGTAATATTTCTCAAATATTATTGAATTGGGAAAATTAAACAAAATTAAATTTAATAATCTTGGTCTCATTCGATACAGAATTAAAAATAAACTCTACTTTACAATTTGCCTAATTACTTTATCTTATTCCTTTAGCGAGAATACTCAACTTTAATTGAATTTTTCTAACTTCATAAAATTTAACTCACCAATTAAAGCCGAGATAATTCCTAATTAAATTACACTTAAGTAATCTTTAAAATAAAAAGATATTAGGATTAAGAAACGATAAATATAATTAAGAATTCTTCACACAAAGTCATAATCTTATATAATTTCAATTTAATCTTTTTAATTATTTATCAATTTTAAGATATCTTAATGAACAACTAAATGTAGTAAAATTAAATTGCGAAATAGGCATAAGTAGGATTCTTGGAACTAGTCTCCAATATAAAGGGTTAGGGACTAGTCTAGACTAAATTCCCAAAACCGGTCGGTATCTTAGCTGACTTCAAGACACTTAAGAATAAAAAGAATACGGAGATGCTTGTAATGATCAAAGATAATACTATTGTCAGACAGAGAGAGAAAGCCATCGTTGAGAATTAAGTTTAAACTGTTTTCTTTGCCTCAATTGCTCATGATTTATAATTGAAACCCAATATTTATTAATTTGCTAAAATTTCTTTAATCATTGAAGTATGTACAGAAAAATAACTTAATATTTTATAGTTCTAAGAACTCCATTAAATTCTCTACTTGCTTCAAATATAAATTTACTCTCTAAATTTGACAACATCCCGATGCATTTACTATTTTTAAATTATATTAATCATTTCGATTTAAAACTTTTTACATTTAGGACATCAAAGAACAAGAAAATTTCTATTGATTCAAAAGAGTAGTATTCAATTTTTGATTATTATAGTTGAAGATATCATGGATATGTCAAAGTTTGAATTCGGGCAATTCTAATTAAGCTTCTCCTGGTTTTCCTTTAATGAAATAGTCGATAAAATTTTTGAAATTTCTGAATTCTTGGCTCTTCAAAAGAAAATTGACTTAATCAAGGAAATCGAGATTGAAACAAATATAATGCTCTATTCTGATAAGAAAAGACTCAAATAAGTATTATTGATAATCAATATTTCCTTATATTCTAATAATGAAACTAAATAAATTATTGAATTTGGTGACAAATGCCTTAAAATTTACTCATCATGGGTATGTAATAGTCAGAGCTTACTTTGTCACTCCTATTGATCAGTAAAAAGAAAAACATATTGATTTTGATAACAGTTATAATGACAATTCGAATTCACTTTTCGAATGCATTTGTTAAAATTTTCAAATTTTTAATATAAAGATATTTTATGCAAAGATGATGATGACTTGCATTCTGATAAATTTTCAAGCAGACAAAATGACATCAATTTTTTAATACATAAAGCTAGATCATTAAAATTGGTTATTCTTTTTAATTTGTATACTGCTTCAGTCTTGAAAGAAATCAACCATAAATTAATACTAATAAATAACGAGTAATAGCTAGTTGTTGAAGTTATAGATACAGGAATAGGTATTAAAGCTCATGACTAAAATAATTATTTTGAATTTAAGTTTATATAAAAACAATCTCTTCAAAATCTTTGGAAAGGTCAAAACTTCTGATAGCATTATAATATGTATTCATATTTTTAAACAGTTATTAAAATGATGGTTTTATAACTAACAAGGAGTAAGTCTAGGTCTAAACATTTGCAAGAAAATTTGTGAATTTCTAGACGGCTAAATAACAATAACTTCTTAAGAAGAAAAGGGATCTACATTCACATTCTAAGTTAATGTCGAGCGAGTAAAAGTTTCAGCTTAACCACCGTAAGACTAAAATTTGTTTAACTATTGCTCTACATTTTTGGATGGCCTGAATAAGTACAAGACTGGTGATTATTTTAATCAATAAAAAACTTATTTGCTTAAATTTATTTGATTTGAGACATAATCCGTTTAAGGAATAATCATACTTTTTGACAGCAAACTAAATATCTTATTCTTATTAATTAATTTTCAAATAATAAAAATTACAAATAAAAATCTGTTAAAAAATGCTGTATAAAATAAGCTTTCACCTATGCAACAGTAGTTGCACTACTTAACCACAGAATAATAAGCAATGTTTGAATTAGCTTAAAAGGAAGACAAGTCAGTTAGCATGCCAGATCTAATACAGCTCCATATCCAAAGATAAATGCCTTAGCATCACTTGAATAACTAAAACAATAACACTAATCATTATATGCTAAATAGTACTACAAATATGAGCACCCTCTAGAGTGCATTATACTAAAACTATTATGGGACAGCTTATAATTATAAGAATCTTAAAACTTCATCCCAGAATGCAGACTGTAAGAGAATATTAGTGGTTGATCATAATCACTTCAATATAATTGCTATGAATTTAATGCTTGAAGAAGCTTTCAAAAACTTAAAGTGCAATATAGCTCCTGAAATTTACTCATTTTTGGATTTTTTTATACACATTTTTAGCTTCAAGTTTAAGCTAAAAATGTTTTTAAATAAAATTACTCAGCAGTTGATGGCCTTGACTGACTAGAAAAAATGCTTTTAAAAGCTAAGATAAATTGCTGCAACTTACCCTATAAAAATTAGTACTTATAGATTTAAATATGCCTAATATGGGTTGGCTTTAAATGATTAAAAATATCAGATCAAAATTAGACGAAGGACCAATGTCCAAATATAAAGACACTCTATTTGTGCTTTGCATCATAAAAAATTGTAACATTAAATGTTCATAAAAACTTTGAGAATATTTATTTTTTAATAATTCACTGCCCAAAATGAGAACAATACTTATCTCTACAAGTAAGCAGGTTTCTATTATTTCCGTAAGTTTAAATTATATTTCTTACATATTCTATAGTGGAGAAACCAATCGATCTCAAAATTCTGGAATCAATTCTAAAAAAATGCTATAAATTTACTAAGTTAATATAAAATTATAAGTTTAGTGTTGACTACATTATATCTATCTATTTATAGTATTAGTATTGTTAAAATTTAAATTATAAGTAGATTTTAATTTTTTTCAATAAATTAATTTGTTTTTGTCATATTCTCATGACTTTCTCAAAATGTTAATAAATCAAATTATTATCTCTAATTTATTAATTAATGAAATTAGATTCTCACATATATCATAAAGTTAAATTTGAAAATCAAAATTGAGTAATTGATAAATTTACTTGCACTATTATGCATTCATATAAATTAATATTGAAAATATTTCCCAAAAAATTTCTATCATTAGACTAATTTAATTATTTTTATATAGACTATTAATTTTGTGACCTAAACTAAAATATAATTATTTATTCATTTCAAATAGGTAGCAGATTACTTTAAAATGATAAATTTTAAATATAACAAAAATCTTAAGTCATTAAATTATAAAAAGATTTCTGAATCTCTTAAAGTTATTAAATTGTTTTAAATATTTTATTTAGCATAATACATGCATTATTTAAAGTACTCATACCCAATAGTCTAATTGCTATTAAAGTCCAAAATTATCCTTTTATCAACCGTAAATTTACTAAAATTACATAAATCTACGTTTATAGTTTGACCTTCACTATAAGTTGTAGGCAAAATTTGAGAGAAATATTCACCAAACTCTAAATCAAAATTATTAAACAGTTCCTTTAGAGAATTTTTTAAAATTGTGTTTTCATTTAAATTTAAGTCAAAGTTTAATAAAGAAATTTAATAGAAATTTAATTATTTGCTTGCTATCTATAAAATTCTCTTTTTCTAATAATAGCAAGATTGGGCATCACAATCAAATTTTTTAATCTAATTGTATCGTAAATTGTAATTTGTTTCAATTTACATTTCTCATTGGCCTTGAAATGAACAATGAGTAAAAATTAAATTATTTACCAGAAATGAGGAAATAATCAAGATTTTAATCATAGCTTTTTATAATAATTTTACTAACTATGTAATTAAAACCACACTCTATCCCAAACGAGATATTAATTTGAGATAGAGTGTGGTATAGTGTGAATTTATTTAATAATTATATATCCATTAAAATAAAAAAATTTCGTTTTCTACAAACGATAATAGGTTTTATTTTAATCTATTATCATCAATGATTTATAATATATCACTCTTATAAAATTAAACTTTTTCAATATTAACAATTAAAATACTAGAATTTATTAATAAATTTTTTAAAAATAAAACCTATTATCGTTTGTAGAAAACGAAATTTTTTATTTTAATGGATATATAATTATTAATTAAATTCACACTATACCACACTCTATCTCAAATTAATATCTCGTTTGGGATAGAGTGTGGTTTTAATTACATAGTTAGTAAAATTATTATAAAAAGCTATGATTAAAATCTTGATTATTTCCTCATTTCTGGTAAATAATTTAATTTTTACTCATTGTTGATAAGTGAAAATAGCCATTTAAATTTAATAAAAAAGAAAAATTTAAATGCAATTTCCTTTGAGGAGAATCTAAAATGTTTATTTCAATGATTAGATGTTTCAAGCTATAAAGATAAAATAGTTATTGTATATTTTTTTACAAATTAATTTATTAAAAAATACATTAAGCTTAGATTTAACATTACAGGATCTAAGGTTGTTAGAAAATTATTTTTAATGACTCGCTTTACAACTGACTACATTATTTCCTTCTAATTACAAAAGAAATTATAGGATTTTTTAGAACTGCCATAGTCTAAAAATAGCCAAATCTCCTCTAATAAAATAATATAATGTTAGAAATACTTTTTTTTATCGAAGGATAAGCTATATTTTAAAATCTAATTGATCTATCATTTCTAAAATTTGGCTCTAAGTTTATTTACTTAGGCTACTTAACTCTGCGTTCAATTGCTGAAATTAGCATGTTCCTTATGTATCTTCAAAGCATAAATGTTTGATTATATTAATTGAATGAATATATTTCAATGGTATTTTTAAAGCACGATTGAAAGACTGTATGATTACTTAAAATTCCGATTTCCAAAAACATGAGTAATTAAGGTATTAAGACTTCAAAAGATGAGAATTGACTACTGCTGCCAGGAATATTTATAAAATTATTGAGCATATCAGATTGAAGCTCTGGGATATGTAAATTAGTTAATTTGCTAATATTTAAGTTTTAAAGCAGTTTCAAATACAAAGTCACTTCTATTTTAATTATAAATTAATTACTCATTTAAGTATTTGATTTTTATAAAAGATAAACTAGATTGAATTGTTTGTTTGCACATTAATCTAATAAATGCTATTCCACTTTAAAATTCAATCTAGACTGGTTTAATTTTGAATGATTTACTCACTATGTCAATTAAAGTTTAAAGTAAAAATAATATATTTATTTAATTACATCAGAACTCTCATATATTTAAAGATTCTTGACTGAAACTTTTGTTTATGGCAATAACTTTAATGATCCTTAATTACACAGGAAGAAATTTGATTGGAAAATTAAACAAAAATTAAATAAATTATTATGATTAAGGATTTCATTCTAAATAGCTTAAATGAGTAAAATTTAATAAATATTAATCTATTTCCCCATTCTAAAATGTATTCCTAAAATTATCAGAAATGAAATTCATTATTGAGAAATCCAAGATAGGACAAATCGGCTTCAGGAATATTTTGAGTAGTAAATGAGTAAATAACAAAGTAGAGTTTAAAATTGATTAGTTTTTACACTTTATCGTTAAATTCTTAACCATTTACTCTGTCCCTTAATTAAATATCATAAATATTTATATGTTAAAATCTTTTTAAATCCTATCAAAATTGAAAAGTTATTAAAAACTGCACAATGCTTTAGAATTTAGCAGGTCTATTACATTATCTATAATAGCTTATGTCATTTTGAAATTTATTATGGTCAAATTTAGTATCTTCTAAGCACAAAAATCAATTTTATCATAGAAATAAAACAATCTCATTGTTTTTATTGCAATCTACAAAATTATTTTCCTTTGAGAAGTCGTTAAAGTTCAATTAGATATGAAGTTGTTAATCTTGTTCATTTGTGATAAAGTATTTATTTAAGCTAATTGGTTAGAATATCAATTCATTTACATAATTCTCAAAATGTGAGGAGTTGCAGTCAGAAGAAGTTTCTATTGTTTAAGGTATATTGCTTGAAAAAGTTTTTATTTGAAAGATCTCACCAAACAAAATAGATAAAATTAAATTAAATAAACAGCTGATTGACAAATTTCAAAGATTTTAAAATTACATTCAATATTTTAGTAGCATCATTGCTAATATAGAATTTAATAATATTCTGTACTTAAATATTGATTATTAATTAATTTTATTCTCTCCTCATTTTTTGTGTGTGTTTAAATTTTAAATGAGCAATCTCTAATTAATTTTAATCATTCACTTATTAACTAAATCAAACCATCAATTTAAGTCGTGACGTATTTCAGAGTGCTATGACGTGACAAAGCGTGATTCCTAGATTAGAATCCTGAAGAAAAACTCCGTAAAAAAAATTAGACAATCTCCCAGTATCACCTACCCCCCTTATCAAGACGTAAAACAACAGAGCCAATGTTATGGATGTTGGTAAAGAGCTTGAGAGAGTACGCTTAACCAGTGGATCTTGATGAAAAGTTCTACTCGTGTCACTTGCTGCTGGGAACGTAATCCCTGTCCTTTCGCTGGGATAGCTTAGCGCCTCTACCTCTAGGAGAAGAAAGATCTTATTGTTGGCTTCTATGGTTCTCATTTTCTCATTTTTGAAGGCTGAGCACCCAACTTCATTTTTCTCCCTGTCACCTAGGAAGCCAGACTCACACCAAGCAGCTCGTCTATGCAAAGAAACCGTTTTTATCAAGCCAGCTCGAGGATCTTAGGAACTTGACGGTTGAACCAAGCCGACTGACCCCTCATGCTTTGAACCTGACAACCCCCTCCCTACTCTCAGGAGGCCTTAGTATAGTAGAAAGCTTTATTTGAAAGCATTAGCTTACCACTGACAAAACAATTAACTTTCCAAATTAATTTATTTCTTAAATATTTATAAATTCTTTGATATTAATTCTCTATACTTATAATATTATTAAAAAGTTTTTATTCAAGATAGAACTTCTTAATTTGAGATTTGATATCTTTCAAAGTTTACCCTAAAAGGGATTAATAATTCTGATTTTTTAATTTAAAAACTAAATTAAAATAAATCTAATATAATCGTGAAAAGCATATTTTAATGATAATATCCGTATTTTTTTAATTTCCATTTTTTCGCTATAAATAATTATATAACAAATTACAAATAAAAGAAAAACCTGTAAATTATGAGTATATTTATTATAAAATAATAAACAAATGTAATCTTTTAATTAACACTGCTTGTTTAGTTGCTATAAGAAGTTGATTAATCTCTCATATATTATTAAGCTATTTATTGAATTTTTGCACAACTATTGAAATTTATTTTCAGATCGTTATAATATGCAAAGCTAAATCTTCTATTGAAATTCTTTAAAGACTATAAATCTGTTTCTTTGTCCAGTGAAATTTAATTTTAAAGAGTAGTGTCAATTCTTACATATTCATGGAGAAAAAAAATTATATATAAAAGTATTCTAGTGAAATATTTGATGCATTTTATTCGCTTGATTTGAAGATTTAATTTAACATAGTTTTCATAATCAGTGGGATCATAATGGACAAACAGCTTTCTGATATCTTTTGAACATTTAAAAACATATTTCAAAATGCTCATCTAGTTTGTCACAAATCCAAAAGTTTTCAAATTATAAAGTTTGCAAACCATTCTGTACAACTATACTAAAATTAATTATTATCTTTTTAGAAACAATAATTTTAGAACAATTCTTTATCTTTGAATTATAAACTAGACAGGAGATTTTTATGTTTTAAATATTTGCTTTTATAGACATTTAGTTATTCTGATTAATTTTGATCTCTCCTATTTGTAAATAGCTCAATCCCTTAAAAATTTAAAATTAAGTATCAAGTAAAAGCTAGGCAGTAGCTTGTGAATTCAAATTGTCTATAATTGTGAGCTTTGATACTCTATACTTTAGGAGAAGCTTCTCAAATTGGTAGAACGTAACTTTATTTGCGAGATTAAAGTCGTACAGTTCTATAGAGTATATCATGTCAAGCTTACTCTTATACTTATAGCAAAATTTAAAATATCTTTTCATTCTGTTAAATAATCAATTTGAATTTTCATATTCATATCTTACTAACTTTATTTATTACTATAAGAAAAAATGAATGAATTAAACTGCGCTTTGACATTAAACACTAATCGCTCTTTACTACCTCAAAAACTAGATGATCTTCTATTAAAAGCCATACACTGAATTCTTATCAGAAATATCTATGCAGCTAAAATTGTTTCCGAGTTCCTCCTAGATAAATTCACTTTAGTTATAATAAACTTCAACTTCATTTTTGAGTTTGAAAGTTGGACTTTTCTTGAGTAGAGGGCCTTCCTGAATTTAGAATTAGCGAAATAGCAAAGCCTCACTATATTCAAATCATCTAGGTTAATGAAGACATAATTGATAAGATATGGTGATTTTATGGATTTAAAATGAAGCATAACTAAAGTATTGCGAATAATTTTAATTTAACTTTGATTTTTATGTTAAAAATTCTGTAATCTACTCAAAAGTAGCAACATAATCAGTAAATATAATTTCTATCTTGCGACATCATTATTATGAAAAGTAATAAGATATATAAATGGAATCAAGTTCTACAATAATAATTTAATAAATATTTATTTTTGGTTTAGTTCTGCATCTTACTATAGTTAGAATGAAAAAATTAGAGTGTTTAAAATGCAAACTGCATTTTAATACGACAACGAGACAGCCAATTATCCTTGACTGTGGTCACAATTGCTGCCTCGAATGTGTTAACAAATTTAACAAGGAAGATCCTTAATAATAATAAGACTAATCGCTTTGTTAATGCATTTTAATCTTGACATCATTCAAAGATACATTATTTTTATTAATATGCATTCAATAAGAGATCAAAATAAATTAGCAAGCTGCTCAAGATTAATAAGAATAAATTAAGAAAGAGTTCAATGAATCTATTTAAGAATAATTCTCTGTCCTAGTGAATAGTCAAGTTCAAGATAGAAATATTGAGGATTAAAATATTTCTTAAAATTAGCATAATTAAGTACAAGATTCCTTTATCCAATAGAATGACGCGTACACTCCATAACCAAGAATAACTTAAGGTGCTTATTAAAGTTTGAAGGTATCATAAAATATACTGGATTTGCTGAAAAAGAACGAGAAACCAAAGATCTTTTGCACTATTCATAGTAACTACTATGTTTAGTATTTTTGTAGTTCAGATGAATCCTTAATCTCAAAAGTTTTATAAGTTAATAATTTAAAAATAAATCTGCGATAAATGTTAATTCAATCACCATAAGTAGCATCATTTGATTCTGAAAATTGATGAAGACTACATAATTAATTATACCTAATAACTAATTGCAATAACTCAAAAATTTATTGAAGAATTAAATCAATAAAAGAAATAGCTTGAGATATTTTTGAATGACTAGACAAGAATTTTGATAAATAGTTTTGAATTAAATTTATATAAAATATTTTGAAATAAGAATGGAAGGAGCTATTTTTAATAAAAAATAAATAAATAAATAAAAAACAATCCACATCGAGGGCTCATGGCCCCCGGATATTAAATAGCACTAATCACTATGTATGGGACAAGCCCTTTTAAATTATCATGATTGGTCAATCACTTCATAAAATTTTAGTTAATGGACTTAATCAATAGTCCTTCCAGTCGTCTTCACCACTGTTGCTGTGGTGTCTTGAATGACTCTGCCAGTCTGAGTCATCTTTTTTGTTAGGTATATAATTGAGTTCGTAGTCTAGTTCACCTCCTTCAAATTGTTGCTTATGTTGTTTGATTGCGTTTCTTACGAATGTCAGGACCCTTATGAAATCTTTGTAGAGTTCTTTATAGATTTTCTTATTTGGGTTAAATTAGTAGCTGTCTTCTTCATAGACTTCTATTGACTCTACTATGTTATTAATATGGGTTTCTTAATGCTTACTTACCTTTCCCCTGACTCTTTGTTCAACATCTTCTGAGAAAAATTAATGAATTTAGATTTCCTCTTTTAACAGTTAACAGCTTATTTTTAGCTCTAAGTCTTTTAGGAATAATTAATATTTTTCTAATTATTAGAATGAGTGTGTACCAAACTGTTATTTGTATATTTATAATTTTTCTTGATTCATGCAAATGGAAAATTAAGTTTTATTAGCTTTGAAGGAAGGATTTAGTCAAGTGATGGTCCTTGTGGGACGAATTACTTGAGTTATTTTTAGACTCTTATAATTGTTGTTGGCTAGGATTATTTAACTGGTTGTTTCACTTCCTCTTGAATTAATGATTACTTAACTTCTTCTTCATCCCTCATAAAAACATCTGGACTATTTATTATTTATTATGGATGGGTTATTTTTTGAATAGAGGATTAAGTGGGTATTTGTTGATATTAATTTTCCTTAGCTTTGTAACCCATAGTACCTTACACAATGCTAGATATATTAGAGTTGTTATTGCTAGGGTGAATGGCCTTGTTTTTTGTGTTTTTGTAGGTTAACTGTATTAGTTCTATTAAATAGGCTAGGTTATTATGACGTCATCGATCAGATTCTGGTATGATGGTTCGGACAGAATTTCATTTGATCGAATAGTACCGATCTGTGACGTACCTCTTTTTTGGGAGTACTAAATAGGTCTGACTCTGACCCTGTTGAATAGGAGTTGTCTGAACATGAATCGTTAATTTAAGTGCCAACTTATGAGCTTCTTTAAAAATATTCATGAATCTTAGAAGAAATTGTGCAGTTTTCTGGCTTTTGAGTTTCCAGCTTGTAAGATAGTTATTAATTTTCCCTGTGGCTGCTTGTGAGAGCTTGACTCTTTACTTAGGTAGACTTAAAAGGTTTTGAAACTAAGAAGTAGGTACCACGTTCTAAGAATAAAAGATCTTTCTCTCTTGCTGAGTCAAGCATTTATCCCAGAGTTTTGGAGTTTTCTGTAGATGAGCTAGTTCACTTTAAGCGAGATAAGTACCATAGGTTATGATTGGTATAGCCTAGTAAGGGGGTAGCAGAGTTTACTTAAGTCAGTTTTCAATATGACAAGTTGGGAGGGAATTTATGGTATGTTCCTTTTAATTCCGTTCTAATTTAATAATAGCTATTTTTAATAAGACCGCAATGAATCTTGCTGAAATGAACTTTAATGGCCAATAAAATTAACTAATATTAGATCCAATTAAGTCACCTATTATGAGAAAGGTATATCCTATTGAATCAAATAAACCCTTTAATTAAGACTTAAGATGATTAATAATCATTCTAATTATTTCATAATTAAATTCCAAAGTGTATTTGTTAAGTTTATTCTAAAAAATATTGAGGAATAAAATTTCTAATTTTTGCAAAGTAATATAAAAAGAAAAATAAAGTTGTTCAAGCATCTAAACACAAGAGGAGATAATAATAGGATTATTTCAATCTTTGATTAATAATTATTCGGAAATAAAAGATAATTTTATTTCTAAAAATTCCTTATTAGTTTAAAAATCGTTTTGATGTTTCTTGCTGTAACAAAGGACCAGTTATAGCATTAATTAAAAATAAAAATATTAAAATATACAATTATTATTATGAAGTTAATCAAATTTATAATTTATATTAGTTAAGACGAGCTATGACTATGTGTTTGGAATATATCTTTCAGAAAGTGTAAGCAATATTTTATTTTAAAGACAATTAAGATATTAATGAGTGTTTTTATATACCTTCTCAGCATCTGCACAATTTTTATGATAGCGAAGGATTTCTATTTTCCTCTCAGAATTAAACAGTGTTTAAATAATTGAAATTCATGAATCATTAAAATAAGCCAGAAAACTATTAATATTTTACTTTTATTTTTTAATTATATGGCAACCAATAAACTAAAATATTTTTAATCTTAGCCTTATAATTAATTTATAACTAATCATACTCATCATTACCGCTTTTTTATCATGGAGGCCCTATTGATGATATTTTTCTATCGATTAGAAACTTAAAACCTCTAAATTAGGAATTTATTAATATTCACTAGAAAAATTTTGCAATGTAACTTTTATTAAAACTTAAAAATTAACTTAATGACATAAAACTGTTATGATTTTTGACTATAAGTTTTTAGCAATTAATAAATTTCATTACTAATATATAATAACAACAATGAGTTTAGTGCTAGTGGATTAAGGAAAATCTTATAAATGCCAGAATTTCTTTAAAATTGTGGAGATGATAGCACTTTACCAAAATTTATAGGAGGAGGAATAGATTTTAAGAACATTGAATTTGAAGTTCACTAGGTCATATTTGAATTATTTAATACACAAGACTTTTATAAAATTAAATACTAGTTAGTGTGCATTGAAGAATTTTAATTTGAATTGAACAGGTATAATTATATTAATACAAATGTCCCATTACTTTAAACATTTTCTCTATATCTGATTAGCATGATATAGAATATGTAATGAGTTGAGTAATGATTAATCGCTGATATTAATCTATTTATAAATAGAGTGAACCTATAATTACATTCTTGAATATATTCACACCATTTTCAATAAAGTTTAAAGCAAGTAACAAACCAGAAACAGAATGAACTAAAACAAAAGTTAGATGACTCATGAATATTTAACTAAAATTATCACATATATTTACTTGAAAAATGTGATCATAAACTTACTATCTCAATAAAGAATACGAGGTAACAGGTATTGACTCAAATTGAGATAACCATTAATTAGGGGGGGGGTAAAGTATATTTGATTTCTTAGCCTAAAAATAATTTTTCTTTGAGTGATTCAGTTGAACTTAATTACTAAACTACCTATAAAGATTAAATTTGATCTTAAAATCTCTCTCCTATTTTCATTAAAAGGTTAAGTCAATTAGTAGAAAAAAGAAAGATAGAACTAGATTAGACCAATCAAACATGCATGACGATGATGAGAAGCACTCAGGTACCACTCAGATTGACATTTCTATGCGAAACGAGAACAAGAGAAGACTTACTGGCTTAGGACCAGATGATATCGGAGTCGAGATAGTCAATTCAGGGGATATTACAATCAGAAATAATGCCAGAGGAGAGAGAGATGAAAGTGAAGAGGATCACGTTTACAATAATTTAATATTCTGATATTTGGAGATTATAAATTTGAGGTTATTTCTAATAAGATTTTATAAATTTTGCCTTTTATGTAATAATTATTGATAAATAAATAATGCAAAACGGACTAAGAGATGTGGCATTGTAGTTTCAATATTGCTTAAACTGAAACTTCTAGGAATTTAAATTCTTTGTTAAGTTTATGGGATTTTAAATAGGGACAGTTATATTTTTACTATTATAAAAAGTATTAAAAAATTAAAGATTCTCAAGAATTGATAGAGACATTTTATGTTTTATATATAGCAATAAGAGTCTAAATAATAAATTAAAGAAATAAATCTGAAAATACTAGTAATTTTGTAATTGAATCATTCAGAATACTAAAATTAAAATTCAAATCTCTTCAAATGACCTATTTTATTTTTTATTGAATTAAATCAATTTAAAATTTAAAATTAATATAAAAATCTACTGTTGGAATATTAAGCATTATGATGATGGTCTATGGGTTCTCTTCTTTCATATAAACTTTCTGACTTTTAGAATAACCTATAATTACATAATACCAACAACAACAAAAACTTTAATCATATTATAATTTTCATATCAAAATCTTTGTGAAACAAAATTATATAGAATGTGAAAGATAAATTGACATGTTATAAATGAGCTTTATGAAAATTTACGACTTCAAAATGATAACCTCATACGATAACTCAGGAGACCAGTCAATCATCTTAGATAAAAATAGCGGCAATTAATTTAGCAGAGAATAGGGTTCTGAACAAGGCAAGCCATTCAGGTTCTAATTTGATAAGCTTACTTTTGTGTTTTAAATTAATCTATAATTCATACAAGCAAAACTGTCCATATTTATTGTATAGATAAATGCTAAAAGAGTGAGAGAAACATTTTTTTAAAAAATTAATTAATATATGTTTTTACAGGGTCTTGCATTGTTAATGAGTGCCTTGACTTTCATCTAGGGACTTATGAGTTTGCTATTAGTTATCAGGGGTTTGAAGTCGCTTAGTTACAACCTCAAGATCTTTTCAAAAAATAGATTATTATATCACTATAATTCTGTGAATTATTTTGCATTTTAAGATCTGGGTATAACTAAAGCGATTTCAGAAGTCAGTAAGAACAGACTAAGAAATACGATGATTTTATTCAGTTCCTTGTTATGAATCAAGTCGTGAATTAATTTGATCAATTTAAATATATTTAGTGAGCTGTGTTGCTTATTCATATGTATTTATGATAATAATCAAGAAAGCTCAGAAGAAATTCGAAGAAGAGCAAAATCCTTCTAGCAATGATGAGACCCTTGTGAGCACTTTCCAATCTATGGTCATAGCGAGATGTGCATATAATTATACGATATTCCTCATTTTCTTATAATTAGAATATAACTTAACTTATTCTTTATAATAAATATTTTAATATGTGCATTTATGATTGTATTCTACGTGTTAGGTTGCTCTTTCAAAATGTGTAGCTTTAGTAAATACAAAAGAAACCAGAAGTACTACGAAGATATTGTTATTGGAAGTAAATAAGCCCTTGATAACAGCAAATTAAATAATGTAATCTCAATAATGCTTTAGTTATTATGATATTATATCATATTTATTATTTAGTTGTCTTTAAATTGTATCAAAGTCAGAAGCCAGGCAATATATTGCAATTTGATGAATGAAATAATAACTTTTGCTTCTTCTTATTTTAGTCATTATATATAAAACATTTCACAAGTGAATTTTAAAATAGTTTTATTTATGAATCACACAGGAATAGATACGCTGCAGACGATGCTTGAATTTCATTAGTAAACATCCTACTTAAAATATAAAAAAGTGAGGAATATAAGTAATCCCACTAACATAATGTTTTTTTAATTTCTTTTAACTCTAATATTGGTGAAATAATTTTGACTTTAATTTTAATAGCTTATAACACTCAAAATTGAGGGAAATAAAGAATAAATAATTTAAATTTCGGAATTATAAAAGGTTAATAGAGGATTATAATTTATCATTCTAATTTTCATCTTTCTATGATGGGACTTCGGCTAGAAATGTCATTTCTGTTGGTATTTCTTCTAAGACTTTGTTTTACCATTTAGGTTGTCAGCATACCCAAACCTCCCATGCTGTTTTTCCTTATGAATATTCCTCAATATATATTATTAAAAAGTCTATTAAATTGAATTGAACAGAGAAATACTCTTTTTATTAACTAACCTAGTCAGTTCCTAATCCTCAACAAAATTTCATTTAATCTAACAAACTTTGAATTTAAAATCAATATAATGTTGTTCAAATTTGGAGAGTACTTCTTCTAGAGTAAGTCCCTCGCTCTCAGCAAAAGATTTAGCTCTTTCACCTGCTCCTTGGCATTTTTTATGCAAGAATTCATCAAACATGATGTAGCCACCTCCAGTACGGAATAACAGTTTCCCATTAGATACTTTGGCATTGATAACCTTCCCAGCGAATAAATACTCGCCTTACCTTAATCGCTTCAAAGGGAATTAAAACCCACTCTTTGCTTATGGAGGGGGTTGTTTCTTAGCTGGCACTATAACCTAAATTCTTTTCTTCATTGCCTGTTAGATCTCAATTTCTTTTCTGAGTTCATCAATATATTTATCTTTGTATTCAAGAATTTCTTCCAACTGATTTATGTCCTCTTCACGGTCTTGGAGTTTCAATCTTAACTCTTATATTTGTCTATCATATATTCCAAACTGCTACAGATATTAATTAAGTTTTGTTGATATATTATTAGGGTATGCTAATAAAAATAAATTTAATAAAAAATTAATTTAAGAATTTTGCAGTTAAATTTAATTAAAAGGTAACATAAATCTTTATAGTTAAATGTAAAAAATAAAAATTCTTTTTTAATTTTGAAGATATGCATCTTCTATTTCCTTTGCTTTCTATAGTTTATCTTCAATGATTTTTAGCTAGTCCTCGTTATTTTCAACAGTGACTTTTGCAATTTCCTTCTCTAATTATTTCTTAGAGTTTTGGCATTCTCTCATGATGTATTCGTTGTTATTCTATAAAATTTATTGGGTTTGATCTGCTATCTGCTAGTATAGTGCTGCTTTATTGCAAATAAATTTTATATTAAGACAACAACATAATATGAAATTTATGGAAATTCTTTCACTGCTTTGTCTGTGAATGCTTGATTGTAAGATTGATACTTCTAAAGGTACTCACTTTTAAGATTTTATATCTACTCTTAATCAATTTGCGTTTATTGCAGGCTTCTGGTCTGCTCCAAACTTTACTGCTTTAATCTAAGTTTCTGAGTCTCTCCCTCCTTCTCTTAGATAAGTTTATCAATTTCAATACTAAGTTTTGATATTAATTTCTGATTCATAGAGTTGACCTCAGATATTTAGTCGCTCTCTATTCTTAATTTCTTTCTTTCCCAGTCTTCGTTTAGATTCAAGGTTTCTTGTTAAAGAGA
>ARYC01020347.1:0-23802 GCA_000711775.1 Oxytricha trifallax
GGTTCTCTTCTTTCATATAAACTTTCTGACTTTTATAATCACCCATTATTACATAATACCAACAACAACAAAAAAGCTTTATTCATAATATAATTTTCATATCAATATCTTTGTGAAACAAATTTATTTAGAACGTGAAAGATAAAATGACTTGTTAAATGAGATTTATGAAAGTTTATGATTTCACAATGATAACCTAATACGATAATTCAGGAGACCAGTCAATCATCTTAGATAAAAATAGCGACAATTAATTTAGCAGAGAATAGGGTTCTTAACAAGGCAAGCCATTCAGGTTCTAATTTGATTAGCTTACTTTTGTGTTTTAAATTAATCTATAATTCATACAAGCAAAATTGTCCATATTTAATGAATAGATAAATGCTAAAAGAGTGAGAGAAACATTTTTTTGAAAATTAATTAATATATGTTTTTACAGGGTCTTGCATTGTTAATGAGTGCCTTGACTTTCATCTAGGGACTTATGAGTTTGCTATTAGTTATCAGGGGTTTGAAGTCGCTTAGTTACAACCTCAAGATCTTTTCAAAAAATAGATTATTATATCACTATAATTCTGTGAATTATTTTGCATTTTAAGATCTGGGTATAACTAAAGCGATTTCAGAAGTCAGTAAGAACAGACTAAGAAATACGATGATTTTATTCAGTTCCTTGTTATGAATCAAGTCGTGAATTAATTTGATCAATTTAAATATATTTAGTGAGCTGTGTTGCTTATTCATATGTATTTATGATAATAATCAAGAAAGCTCAGAAGAAATTCGAAGAAGAGCAAAATCCTTCTAGCAATGATGAGACCCTTGTGAGCACTTTCCAATCTATGGTCATAGCGAGATGTGCATATAATTATACGATATTCCTCATTTTCTTATAATTAGAATATAACTTAACTTATTCTTTATAATAAATATTTTAATATGTGCATTTATGATTGTATTCTACGTGTTAGGTTGCTCTTTCAAAATGTGTAGCTTTAGTAAATACAAAAGAAACCAGAAGTACTACGAAGATATTGTTATTGGAAGTAAATAAGCCCTTGATAACAGCAAATTAAATAATGTAATCTCAATAATGCTTTAGTTATTATGATATTATATCATATTTATTATTTAGTTGTCTTTAAATTGTATCAAAGTCAGAAGCCAGGCAATATATTGCAATTTGATGAATGAAATAATAACTTTTGCTTCTTCTTATTTTAGTCATTATATATAAAACATTTCACAAGTGAATTTTAAAATAGTTTTATTTATGAATCACACAGGAATAGATACGCTGCAGACGATGCTTGAATTTCATTAGTAAACATCCTACTTAAAATATAAAAAAGTGAGGAATATAAGTAATCCCACTAACATAATGTTTTTTTAATTTCTTTTAACTCTAATATTGGTGAAATAATTTTGACTTTAATTTTAATAGCTTATAACACTCAAAATTGAGGGAAATAAAGAATAAATAATTTAAATTTCGGAATTATAAAAGGTTAATAGAGGATTATAATTTATCATTCTAATTTTCATCTTTCTATGATGGGACTTCGGCTAGAAATGTCATTTCTGTTGGTATTTCTTCTAAGACTTTGTTTTACCATTTAGGTTGTCAGCATACCCAAACCTCCCATGCTGTTTTTCCTTATGAATATTCCTCAATATATATTATTAAAAAGTCTATTAAATTGAATTGAACAGAGAAATACTCTTTTTATTAACTAACCTAGTCAGTTCCTAATCCTCAACAAAATTTCATTTAATCTAACAAACTTTGAATTTAAAATCAATATAATGTTGTTCAAATTTGGAGAGTACTTCTTCTAGAGTAAGTCCCTCGCTCTCAGCAAAAGATTTAGCTCTTTCACCTGCTCCTTGGCATTTTTTATGCAAGAATTCATCAAACATGATGTAGCCACCTCCAGTACGGAATAACAGTTTCCCATTAGATACTTTGGCATTGATAGCCTTCCCAGCGAATAAATACTCGCCTTACCTTAATCGCTTCAAAGGGAATTAAAACCCACTCTTTGCTTCTGGAGGGGGTTGTTTCTTAGCTGGCACTATAACCTAAATTCTTTTCTTCATTGCCTGTTAGATCTGAATTTCTTTTCTGAGTTCATCAATATATTTATCTTTGTATTCAAGAATTTCTTCCAGCTGATTTATGTCCTCTTCACGGTCTTGGAGTTTCAATCTTAACTCTTATATTTGTCTATCATATATTCCAAACTGCTACAGATATTAATTAAGTTTTGTTGATATATTATTAGGGTATGCTAATAAAAATAAATTTAATAAAAAATTAATTTAAGAATTTTGCAGTTAAATTTAATTAAAAGGTAACATAAATCTTTATAGTTAAATGTAAAAAATAAAAATTCTTTTTTAATTTTGAAGATATGCATCTTCTATTTCCTTTGCTTTCTATAGTTTATCTTCAATGATTTTTAGCTAGTCCTCGTTATTTTCAACAGTGACTTTTGCAATTTCCTTCTCTAATTATTTCTTAGAGTTTTGGCATTCTCTCATGATGTATTCGTTGTTATTCTATAAAATTTATTGGGTTTGATCTGCTATCTGCTAGTATAGTGCTGCTTTATTGCAAATAAATTTTATATTAAGACAACAACATAATATGAAATTTATGGAAATTCTTTCACTGCTTTGTCTGTGAATGCTTGATTGTAAGATTGATACTTCTAAAGGTACTCACTTTTAAGATTTTATATCTACTCTTAATCAATTTGCGTTTATTGCAGGCTTCTGGTCTGCTCCAAACTTTACTGCTTTAATCTAAGTTTCTGAGTCTCTCCCTCCTTCTCTTAGATAAGTTTATCAATTTCAATACTAAGTTTTGATATTAATTTCTGATTCATAGAGTTGACCTCAGATATTTAGTCGCTCTCTATTCTTAATTTCTTTCTTTCCCAGTCTTCGTTTAGATTCAAGGTTTCTTGTTAAAGAGAAGCAGTCCATTGCTTTACTTGATCTAGTAGATTCTAGAGATATTGCACTTTAAAGTGTTAATATAAAAAGGGAGAAAAGAAATCTTTAACACTCTTCCCCTTAAATTTTAAATAATTTATCCCACAAGTAAAAAGTTTTTAAATCTTAATTAATGCACTTGTGGGTTAGACTTATTGAAATTTTCAATGGCCTATCTTTCATGAATTAAGTAAGAATTTAAGAGTTAAGTTTGCTTAAGTTCTCTCTGTGCTTGAGATATTTCTTGTTAAATAGCTGAGTTTTACTCTACCTGCTTAAACTTCTAAGTTTCAATTTCTTGATGCTCTTTTTTAATTAGGTTAATTTCTCTTTCTTAATCATTTATACATAAGTAAAGCATTAAAGAATATATCATAAAAACTGATATAATGTAGATAAGCGTGATTAAAATGAATGTCCACTTAATTAATATTATTGTAATTTATCAGCAATCAGTTCTTGCTTCTATTGTTGTATATTTTCTAGCTACTCCTTTAAGTCATCTATCTTAATCTTATTTCCCTCTAATTCACTTTCCTACCCTTGATTTTTCTTTCTTTGCTACTCAATGTCCTCATTCATTTTCTTAATATACTGGCGCTTCTACTCATTTAGTATATATTCATAGTTTTTAATCTATGCAGATTAATGTTCTAGAAAATAGATTTATTGCAATATTTCTTTTATTTTCAACAATAAATTAGATAAACTGAGAAAAAAGTTTTCACTTTTAAGTTATCTAAAGTCAAATATTAAAAAATAAAAAAAATAAATAGTTTAAGTTAATAATCATATATTAAGTAAGTTTTTCTCTATTTATACAAAATAATATGGAAAATTTATGATTGAAGAAATTAAAATAACATTAATATGAATATATATTGCAATAATCAAAAATGAATATCTATAAAAACTGTTTCATCACCCTCTTCATCGTCTTCGTCATCATCTTCAATATGTAAAAGTCTTGTCTGCCCTCTCTCTGTATCACCTAGCGAAGCACCAAAAGTCTAGTGACACCTATGGTCTTACCAGGTAGGACCAGTAAAAACTAAAATTTTTAATTATGTTTTTGAAACTTAAATTTTAAGCGAGTGCACAGGCTCCACCAGCGTATAATTACTTAGAATATTTGTTAATGCATTTAGTATTAATATTAACTAATATATTACTAATTATGAATCAAGATTACCCCAACCTATTTTTCTAACTCATAAATTTTACTTATCTCTATTTCTATATATAAGATTGATTTTTAAATTTAACAATCTTATTGGTTAAATGGAATGTTTTTAATAAAACATCCATATTATTTTTAAAATAATAAAATAATTATAATTTCTAACAAGGATAATTATTGAAATAAAATGAAACTCATAAATATGATAACATCTAAATTTTATATTATTTACACATTCATCAATTAACTTGTGAAATTTTACTGATTCTATTATTGTATCTCTTACTTTACTCGAATCTACTCTTCCTCGCTATCTTTCTAAGCTTTCCTAGTAAGTTCTTACTTAATTTACACAATAGTCTGTTTCTCTAAAGCATCAATTTACTGCAAGTACTTCTATAAAAGTGATATCTACTCTGCTAAGTCTCTTTGAACTTTGAGTTAGCCCTAATCAGAGATACTAGCTTTTGACCGAAGAATTTGTTCTTTCAATGTTTTTAGTCTCTCAAGGATTTACCTGTGCATGTCTTCAATCTAGATGTCCCAATCCAACTGTCGCTGCTCGCTTTACATGGCTAGAAGTTTTTGCCTTAATTCTTGCAAATCAGAGTGAGTTAGTTGATGATCCTTCAAAGAGTGAGAGAGCTCTTTTTCTGCTTGGTTTAATTAGTTTAAGTCTGTGACTGGATGCTGGTCTTTGCTCTCCATCATTTTCTTGTAAACCTGTGTTTTTCTAATATTTATGAAATGACTAAGCCAACACATAATTGAGAACAATATAGAAAACACTTTACTAGGCTGCTAATTGTTGAAGCTCAAGCAATTTTAATTCATACTTAATTGTTTCTCTTTAAATTATTTGAGTTTATCTTCGAGTCTATTACGTACATCTAGCAGCATGTATTCGAAATCTGAATTAAGTTTCTACTGTTATCTGGGTGATAATACATTCCTGCTTATGCTATTATTGCAGATATGTAAATTATATAATAACTTATTAACTCAATGATTAAATGCCAAAGTTCAGTTGAAAAAGTATTTATAAATGTAATTTTGGTTACTCCTAAACATTTTTAAAATAAAAGCATAATCTTTCTTTTTATAAAGATTTTTCCATAACTATAGTTAACTATTTTTATGAAAGCTTACTCTATATACTTTTATAGTTTTTCAATTTTCATTCTTATAATTGAAATTGAAAAGAATTAATGAATCGATAAATTAAAAATACAAATAAATTTCAAAGGATTTCAATTGTCTACTTATAGATATACTATTGCATTCATACAATAGTGTTATTTTGATTATTATTCTGAGTTGGGGATGTTACTGAATTTATTTTATTGCTTGATTGCTATTTCGTACTTGCTTGTGGCAGTTGTATATTGACATTTTTAGGTGAGACGAAATTACTAGTAGTTTTACTGCTGGCATTTTAAGTTGATTGCTTTTGCTGCTAACTTATATCTTTTGGTGTTTAAACTTATTATATATGTGTTATTATAATTATAATTTAAATTACAATTGAAATAATGGAATTCTTAGACGATAACGACCCACTCATGCTCAATGCTCAATTCGAGCCAATTCCAGAGGAAGATCAAAATAAACATGGTTACAAAATGTAATCTAGATAGTCTCAGGGACACAATTTCCAGGCAAGCTATGGATTTAATAGTTCGAATTTTATGATTAAATTTATTACAATAGTTAGCATCAACCAAATTAAAACAATTTATCAACTAAAATGAAATTGGAAAGTATAGTGGTGAAGAAGATTTATTTTAATGAAACTTAATATACTGATATAAGTTTATTTTTAAATAAGATAGCATAATCTGCGGAAGATTCCCGCATTAAGACACTTGCAAATGTGACATTTAATGTTCTCTGGCTTTAAGAGACACAAACCTATTTGAAGTGTACCCAGGCATATTAATGGGACCTAATCAATTTGGCTTCAAAACTAAGCAATTAATTGACATGGGAGTGACTCATATTTTGAATATGACTTGCCGAGAGTACATGAAAAGAAGAAAGTACTTCAAGTATCTGGATGTGCAAATATATGACACTCACTCTGAGGAAGCTAAAAAGCACTTCCGTATAACTAAACGCTTTATTGATGAAGCTAGGAAGTCACTACCTAATTCAGGCAAAGTGTTGGTATACTCAGTTTAAGGAAAGAGCAGAGCTGCTACATTTATTCTTGCGTATTTGATTGGAAAGGAGAAAATGAAGTTAAAGGATGGACTTACTCTGCTCAGACAATCGCTTTGCATATTTGCAAATTCTTAAGTTTATGTCAAAATTTTAAATATAGAATCTGGAGTTTGCATTTATAAAATGTGTTGATTTTAAAAATGAAATTATATATGTTATCAATTTCTAAAGTTGATATATTTTTCAATTTTTAAATATTATAAAAAGGAATGCTATTTAACATCTATTATAATTTTTTGTTGCGTCTAATTAAATATCCTTCAAAATCTATTTTATAATAGATTCTGTTATTATAAGATTCACGATCATCAAAAATTTTATAATTTTTTTATTTCATTATAAAGCTTAATTTTTTCATAATTTTTTATGTATTTAAATGTAATCAATTATTAATCTATTCTTAAATTGAAAAATTATTCTATTAGAATTTATATGTCTGTTAATTAAAAATCTTTTCTATTATAAAATAATGCCCCATTTTATTACTCAATAAAAGGACATTCATATATATCTAAAAGATTAATCCTATAATTATTTAACTTCTCATTTATCACTTATTTCATGTTAATATGTTAGTGAAGTAGAGCCCAATGAAACTTTCATGCAATAACTCGCAGAATATGGCTTAGAAATACTCTCAAAATATTGACAAACTTATATTTATTTTCATTAGCATATTATTTATAAAATTAATTTAGTTTTTTATTTCATTAATAAATCTATGTCTTCATTAGATATATTTTCAAGAAAGCTATTTATATAATATTTTGAAGGAGTGTTTTCTACACCAAAGCTGAAATTCATTCCCCATTCCAAAATATTTGCTCTTACTAGAAATTCATAAATAATGTAATTTAAATTTTCTTATACATAACATTGGTCTAGTATAAAACTTTATTTATATAAAATCATACACTTTTACTGATTAATCTATATACTTTTAAAAAATGAATTAATCCTCTCAAAGGTATAGTAAGCTCTAAAAATCTTTTCTTATATATTATATGAAAAATTTATCAGTATATCTATACTTATAAAAAACACTAGAAGAATTAAAATCATTTTGAATTATTTTGAATTTATTAAAAACATGATTTTAAAAGATGATAATTAACTAGAAATTTTAATATATCTATTTGAAACATACAATTAAACAATAAAATAATTTTGAAGAATAATATTATAAATATACAATCGATTTGGGAAAATTAATTTAAATTAAATTAATTAAATAATAAAATCTTGGCAGTTATCAAATCCAAAGTCACTCAAAATTCAAATATAATAATATCCAAGGTAGATCCCGCAATTTTAGCTGGACTTTGCTATCGGCAAATTTCCTAAATCGTCCAAGTAACGAGACATTTTGATTTTGAGCTAACTCCCAAAACAGTAAAAGGGGTTTTTCTCATTTGTGCGATGAGGTAAAATCATTCTAGCTATAGCAATCACCGTCTCATTTTTAATCGCTATCCAATGACCATTATGAAGCTAGAGTTTGGAGACATTTTTCAAAAACATAACTGGATAAAATTAATAATTAATTTTTATTAATTTCCACAAATCGAATGTATTCTTACAAAAATAGTTTACATGACTTTTAAGACTTGAGACTTCCTTCACCCAATATTTTAATTGCAAAATTATAAATATACAAATGAAAATTGTTAAAAAGTGGATTTTTATCTCACTTTTGCTAAAATATATATGCCCACACTTGTGCTTTCTCAATAATTAAATAATGGAATGTCTTAGATCGAAGAATAAGACTTTAGCAAGATTTAAGCATTACATATGCATGAATAATTAAATAAAATTGGAACTACAAGATCTGAAAACCATAAAACTAGCAATCAAAACATTTAAATAAACTACATGATAAAATAATTTGAAAACACCTTGATATACTTGATATTATTTACATATTTTTTAAAAAATTTTTTAAAATAATACTAGACCTATAACTATACAGAATAATAATTGAAAACTCATAAGAAATCAATCAGTAAATATAATTAGAATCAATATTAAATGAGCAGGAAAGTATAGAAAAAGCTATATTAAGTTAAGAATTAGGATCTGAAACAAATCATAAAGATTTTAACAGCTTGATAGATCTAAATAGCACAAACTCTTAATAATAAACCCAATAAAAAACAAATTTAACTAAGTAGAATGAAAATATACTAGACATGACTTAAGATGATCAGGATCCTTAATAGTTTCTAAGATATAAATTTATAATATTACAATTCATCTTAAACGAATAATTTGAATTGTCTTTTTAAATGTTTTAAATTATAACTCAGGCAGATTAACATAGAATGGACAAAATTAAGTAGTAATTTGAGTAGGGAACGAAATTAAATCGTGAGAACATGCATAATTTAACAAAGGTTGCTCCATTCTTATATACATCACATGTGCAGTTTTAACAACCTTTCAAGGGTTTTTGGCATTCTATTGGATCAGAATAACATCCTGTAAGTTATTTAAAAAATAAATACACTTTAACTTCTATTAATGACCTCATTTTTTAAATGAGATCCCATTAAGATTTTTTCTTATATATGCTTAAAATTTTTTAAATCCTATAGTTAAACGACTACTTTGAACATACAAAAGGCAATGCAACGATACTCTTCAACTTTTATTCTTACGTTTATGATGAAAAGAGATTTGCCTACTCATTAACCAAGCAATAAAGTAATAGCACTATATATAAGAAATTTGACATTTAAATTATACTTCAAGACTCGCAATACCTAGATAATTTCGTCTAATTAGAAGCTTCTAGTATTATTGGATATGAATCTTAGAATAAAATGATTTATGATCAAGCTAATAGGTAATCAAACTATAATAAGTTTCAATAATTTCATTAATGGTTCTTATTATAATTCATTGCATTTTCCTAATTATAGAGGACCAGTAAAGCAAGCTTCTTTACTTATTGTTAATCATGTACAAAGTAAACTTAAATAATAATCAATTTTATTATTTAGATTGCTCCCTGAACATATCTTTCAGATTTGAGAATGCAACATAGAGTTATATTTACTAAAAATTTCCATTTAATTTACTTATTGGCAATAATGATGAACATCAGTTACATGATTAAATATATAAAGTACTAATAAAAATTGAAAATGCTCAAGAAAAGGAGATATGTTTTCCAAATTCTATAGAAGGGGAATTCTACAACATTGGTTTCTCTGTAAACTAAATAACTTTTCTAAATAAATTATAGAACCTTAAAGGCAAGCTGTTCAGATATTGCATGATTTACATGGGTCTCACAATAATTTTAATCTATGCGATGGTCTTTGAATATGTAAAAATAATTTAAGATCAAAGAGAAAATGCTAACAATATTTCCCTTTTTTCACTTAGGATCCATTTAATTTGGAATTTACTGTCAATTGTCATTCACTTGATTTTAAGCTATTAATTATTCGGTGCTCACTCGAGGTTGTTTTGGGCACCTGTTATTTGCAATATGATTTTGCATTTCATGATATAAAGGAAGCTGATAGTAGCAGTTTGGAAAGCATAGTTAACATATATACTGGTAGAATAGCAAATGAGAAATAGTGAACTTAAGTGCTACAGCAGATATTACTTCTTTTTTTTCATTTTCTTGGTTTCAGTATACATAATTTTAACAGTAGACGTATTTATGGTATTGCTAAAGTATAAATGATTAGGGGGGAATTAAATTAAAATTAAACATTAGTGGAGATAACATTTCCAAGCAACAAAGATAAATTGTAACTTGTTCGATTAGTTGATTTATTTCACTTCTGTGAAGCTATAAAATAGTGAAATCTAGCTAATTATGATTTTATAAGCAAATTAAAACCAAATTTAAGGGTTTAAAAAATTAACTACCATTAATTAGTAATTATATGATTTATTTTTATATGATTTTCCCATTTAAATTATACTTTAACTATAATGTTTTTCGGTACAATATGGATCCCTCAAATAATCGTGAATCATATACTTGGCTAACATTCAAGATATCATCTATCCCCAGGTTACGTCTTTTTCTCTTCTTGCCATTTCATTATCTTTCCTGTAAGTATATATTTCTTCACTCAATATTTATCTAGGTTTATATGAGAGAATTTCCAGAAAATTTGTTCATGACTTAACCTCACACTTCTACAGTGGTTATAATTATAACTTCTTTGACTCTACAGTTTCTCACACTATTATTTTAATCAGTTAGAAACCCCATTAGGTACCTTCCTAGAAGAATGCGAAGAAGGTTATGAAGAATAATTAGAGAGAGGAATAAAAGATTGAGATCGGAAGGTTTGACTCACTCATATTTTAGAAAATTCAAGGTAAATAAAACAATTAGTAATGAAATAAGTTCAGCGGTAGCTTCAACTACTATTTCTACTTCTGTGATTCGAAGAGTAATGAATTTAAGCTTAAGGAAATCAACTATAAGTAGATAACATCAAGTATTATTGAAAGATACTATTGTTAGTACTCAAAATAATGTGAAAAATGAAATAAAGAACGATTTTGAGTAATAAACCGTGTAAATCTTAACAGAGGAGCAAATAGTATATCAATCTGATTGTGTTATTTCCTTAACTCCATTGAAATATTATCCTTCAGACTTAAACCCTGACTGCTCTGGAATAAATAACACAATTAGTATAAAACTTAAAAATCTAGTCGATACATTTCAATAATTAAAATTGAAAATTATTAGAATTATTTAAATATCAAATAAAATGACGAGTTAACTGTAGAATATTTGTTTGACATCATAGTTTTATTACAAATTAGAATTTTAAATAGTTCATTTAGATAAGATTTCATATAAATTTATATTTAAAATTTTAGGTAAACTTTACTCTATGCTAAAAACGTGTATCATCTCAGAGATATTTTGCTTTGAAATAACTAAAACATCAGTAAATAGAGATTTTTCTTCTTGGGATTATTAATCATTCTAGCAATAGTAACAACCGACCGACTTATTTTAAAGGCGCTACCCTATATGTATAAAGAATCAAAAGTTTGATATCATTTTCCACAAATTTAATTAATAATTAATTCTTTTTAATTTTAATTTAATTTTCCTTAAACTAAGTATTCCCTACAATAATACATCTTTCACAAGCATAAATAGATTTAATGATTTGAATAATATAATAAGTATTTCACTATTTTTGATTATATAATCATTCGCTGTAAAATGAAAGTAATTCTACTAAATGAATTAAAGTAATGCATAATCAACAACCAAAGGGTACATGTTAACACCTTGTAATCATAAGTATCATAAGAAATGACTGCTTTAATGGATGAATATGAAAATGGACTGTGTTACTTGCAGATAAAGACTGCCTCGAATAGAGGATTATGATGATCTTGGATCAGGATCAGATACTGACTCTAATTTAGAAATAAATATAAGATTAAATTGAAAATATGAATGATTTTAAGCTTGACAATTTAACTTTTAATTGATTTAGTAACTATATAAGCCAAAAGATATGCGAAATTTATAATTAATTTAAATAACGAAACTTAAATGGAAAGATTTGAATCATTATCACCAAAGAGAATCTAAAATCCAGACAAAAAAGTCAACAAGGCAAAGAACACTTTATTTAAAAGCTGAAGGCTTTCATCAAGGAAGAGAGAGGTTAATCGATCTATGACTAAGTGATGATTAACCTACCTGGCAATATCACTAGGCTTTCAAAACCTGAAGAGACATTAAATGAGAGCAATTTTGAAGTGAGTATCGATCTTGACATCGATCTTATCAATATGATACATTTTGACTAATTTTTAGGAGATATCTTTATAAGATTTTTCTTTAGATTACCCTAAACTTGCTTAATATACAAATGAAGTTTTCAACCCTATTATTTAAATACCTTTTTCTGTAAATTATTTTCGTTCATTGAAACTTACAGAGAGGAAGCATTAGTTAGATTAAGAGAGATTAGTTTTAACTAAACAAATTTTTTTTAACAAGAGAGACATTTAAACTTAAGTGTGTCTTAGCTTGAGATTAATCTTTTAATTAAGGTCAGCTTGAGACTATCTCAATTTCCCTATGCACTAGACTTGATATACCCTACTGCTTTATTAAGCAATAGTGGTATTAAGAAATCACGGAAAACTAGTTCAATTAAAGCTTGTGAGAGTCCTCAATATTTTCCCTGTGCAACTCAATCTACATTCAAAGATTCACAAGAGAATTTGCATGTGCTCTATATAACCAGAAATCTTTACCTAAGTTAATACGAATTCTTTGAAGATTTTCAAAAACCAAGTTAACTATTCTGGAAAAGTGGGAAAGCATTTGTACTATGAAACTGTTGATGAGACCAATAAAGTTCATTGTGAGAACTGATACGCTAAGTATCAGGTTGTTGACTAGAAGTACTCATTGTGTTTAAAGGCTGAGATACTAGCACTTAATCACAGCAAAAAGGTAATTAGTCTTGCTTCTAACATTTCAACACTTTAGTTAATTATTTTGGGTTAAGATATACTTTGATTAAAATTAAATTTTGTTAATTTAATAAGAATTCCCCTAAATTGAACCATTTGTCAACTTCTTATATATTGGGGAAGTAATAAGTTTTACTGGATACTTTTTTATGTGCCCCTAGTAACAGATGGTTTAGGAAAAGTGCATATCTCCTCTTCTTGGTAAGTTTGTGGTTTTGATGTAGTAAAAGTAAATCCTTTTCATCAGATTATTGGGAAAGATTCAGCTTTAGCAAAACTATTTTACTCCGGATCAGAGACAACATCGTTTAAAATTTCAAAATCAATAATGCCTTTCAAAAATTAATCTCTTCTCACAGTAGATAACATCAAGATGCATGACAGACATACTTAGGATGCTAACAATAAGTTTTATCCAAGAGTCAATAGACTATGATTAAAATTACTTTTACAAATCTAATTCTTTTTTAATTGTTGAAATAGCAAACAAAAGATACAATAAATAACTGTAAGGGACTTCAACTAATCTCACTTCTAGCTATTCAATTTTTTATGCTCTATATGTTATGGAATCATTCAATGTTTCGAAGCACTCTCAATCAACTCATGAATCTTTGGGGAGTACTAAGAAGGAAATACTTTCTTAAGAGAAATATAAGGATGCTATAGTTCAAAGGATGCTAGCTTTAGATTAAATTGATGATTTATTCGGGAGAGTTCACTTGCTTGTTGATAAACTTTTTGAAAATTAAGATTAAATGGCGTAAATTTCCAATATGTTTCACTTTAAGCTTGCAATGCTAATAAGTTCAATTATTCAAATTAAAAGTACTCTGATCAAATTTCTAGAACATGACAGCAAGGAAGAGTAACCAGATCTCAAAATTTGGACTTAGCAATTTTATGTAAAAGATTTAAATCCAGAGAAAATGAGTCATGAAGATTTATATACTGTTTTCACTCCCTTAGGCCATGAAGAAGAGAATACTGATATTTTGTCGTAAAGCACAGGCATAGAAAATATTAACTTGCTATTTGTTAATGATGATTCAGAGCATTTTAATTCACTCATAAATACTTTAAAGTGCAAAGGAGTTAAAGTGGTAGACTTCCCAACTACATATGATGCTTAGACTACCATCCCTTTCTTGTTGATGAATGATCACTCAATTATTGTGTTTAAGAATCCCAAGAAAGATATCATTAATCTGCTCAAGTTTATTATGAGAAAAGGAGTTATATTTTTTAAGCAGCAAAATTAACCTATAAGAGTTAACTTGACTATTTGGGTATTTTTAGATGCAATATAGCTCCTTGATAAAATAAAAGGTCAGAAAAAGTCTCAGAAAAATATGACTGAACTTATTCTCAAAGAATATGGAAATGATTTTATAAACTTGTTTGATATTGCTATTGTCATAAGCAATTATTCTTAAGTTGAAGTACTAGGGACTGACTATCTAAAATATACAGATAACTTAGTTTTAGACAGGCTATCAATCAAGCTTGATTAGAGCATTCCTCAGTTTAAGAAAGACTTAATGTTTGATTTTAAACATTTTAAGTGTTTTTGTAAAAGCCCATAGACAGTTCTAACTAAAGTTACAAATTTGAGTGAAATTCATAAACTAAAACTAAGCATTAGAGAGCACTTTATTCAATCTATTATCTTTGTCAAAGAAAGTAGCATCAAGATAATGATACCAATTCAGCTTTTTATAAACAAGAAAATGGAGCAACATAAATCGATAAGAACTGGATTACTCTTTCAGATGTAGTAAAAGTGAAAAAGATAGCTTATAGCATCAATTTTCTTAGGCTTTTCTTTCTCAAATCCTCTGATGAGCAAATCAATCATCTCTAGATAGATAAAGGTATCAATCTTGAATAGATTCCATAGACTTTCAAACAATAAGGTCTTGAAATTATAGATTGTGTCTTGTCTATTTTCTTTTTTGAGACAATTCGGCTTTTCAGAAGTGGCAAGTCTAGTTACTCGTTAGATTAATTGCAATTCAAAATTTAGTACTTTTTCTCAAGATTAAAGCTATGTAAAACTATAGATACCTCCCTTCAGTTTCCTTTGAATCCGAGTGATGTTTGAAGACCTAAAGCATTTGGTAACCATTACAACACTCACCTAGATGACCTTGAAGACGCAGATGGCTCCTAGGATGAAGATTTGATTACTGGCTTAATTGATTAAATGAATCTAGAGATCAGAAAGGATGGCTATTAGAAAAATCTTACCAATAATCAATGTGCCAACTGCGAGGTTAAAGTGAAGGAGAATATCAAATTCAAGAACTTGTACAAGACTCTAATTGAAAACATAGTCAGAAACATTGATTGATCTTGTTCCTTATATTCTTCATCATTTTTATATTTATATTTATATTTATACTTATACTTTATAATTGAATTTACAAATAATCTATTAAAAATTCATCTTTAAAATTATTATTAACATGAAATTAATTAAATTAAACTTCATTTTTTATAATTGTGATTATTGTTAATTTTCAACTACTCATTCTTCTCCTTTTTGACATTAATATTTTTTGAGCTTCTTCTTGCTTCTTTTAATATGCTATGATTTCTTACTATTTTATTGAGCTGACATTAAATTTATTGAACTTATGAAATCTACTTTTAAAGTTACTTTAACCAGTGTTTTATTAATTATAGCTTATATTTGAAGGTGAATGATGACGAGAATTGTTTCAAGTTATACCTACTGTTCGTGAAGGTGTTGCGGGAGGGAGAATTAAATTATTTGGATTATTTACTTTTCTTGTTGATGAAGGAATCTACAAAGTTTGAGATTGATCAAAATTGCTAGAAAATTTATTTAAAACTGTTAAGAAATAATATTTCACAATTATTTATATAATTTTGGTGTTATTTAATAATAATATAATAATAATATGATCACATTGAGGTCTCTGGGGACCCCCGATCTTGTATATATGTTAATATATAAGGGTCAAGCCCTTTTAAGTTAATAAAAACTTTTTCAGTCTTCATCCATCTTCTGTTTTAATTATGTCCTAGGACCTAGGGAATTCCAACTCATCCTGTATTTTGCTCTGTTCTTTCTGTTCTATTTATTCTTGTTATTTTTATATCTCCTACTGGTTTTCTTAGCAGTTTAACTTAAGTCTGACAAATCAGTCTCAGTTTCTCTGTATTACTAGATGGGTTTTCCGTTGTTTAGATTTTTATTCATTATGTATTAGATATGTTTTAATAGTTAGTGAAGCAAAATGAAATTGTTGAAGTCTGTCTAATTTAGTTCTGGAAGAGACAGAAGATTTTCCTTAGGTAAAGAATAATAAATTAATATGTATTTGTCCAGACTTTAGATTCTGTAATCTTCCAAAGTTATATGGTATATTCTGTTATGTAGTAGGTTAAAGAAGAACCTGTGAGGATATAACCTTATAGTTTTAGGAATTTTTCTAATAATTTCCTAATTTCTGGCCAGAATCTGACCAGATATTAGACAGCTATTGATGTGTGATGTATCATAATTGACACGTGTCTAATCTGGAGGTTTCCTATTAAATAGGGTAGCATTCTAAAGATGTCTGGGTTCGATGTCTTTAGAGCTTAATTCCTTCGATTCTTGAGAACTATTTTGTGGGTCGAATCTAAAAGTTCAAAACAAAATTTTTCAGGTATTTTTCATTAACTATAGAAAAAACTCTTTTTCATTATCTGAAAGTATGATAAAGGATGAATTTCTCGACTATTAGCTCTGTGTGGTGGGACTGGACATCTTAATTAATTTATCTTCACTATAGTTGGGGTTTTGGTCAGCTGGTTTTTGGGTTTTGTGGATGAGAAAATAGTTAGATCTTTCTTCTTAAGGTTTACAGTTGTAGAATATAGGAACGTATTTGGAGTCTGGTATTTCTGGAAGCACTTAACTCTTAAATGAGTCTGTTATCCTTAGGTTTTCTAGAAGTTCTTTTTCTCTTAAAAGTTCTTTCTCCAAGCGACGATTGATTCCTCCTTATAGGTAAAGTAGTGAGGTGGTAAAAGAAGTCTCTTCTCGTTATAGTAGAAGGGAAGAATTTCCATATCTCTGGAGGTACATGGGAGGAAAGCGTCATTTTCATCTTCATCTTCCCAGTCTGATTCAGTATCAGAGTCTTAGGTTGGGCTATCACCCCCAGAATTTAGACTTATATTGAGAACTTTAGGGATAGCCAAATGGGTATAGGTCTTCTTCTTCCTCAATAATTACTAGCGGGACTATAGGTTAGTCTAGCTCAGTGATATCTTAATTAGATGAGTTGGCTTAGTTCATTATTAAATAGTAACTAAGGTTAGTTGGAGACTAGTTTTGAATGTTTGTCTCCATATTCCCAGTAGATGTTTTTCTCCATCTTCTCTTTCAAAAGAGCGAGTGGCTACTTAAACTTGCGATTGAATCATATTGTATTCTATCTCGAACCCTCCTACAGGATTTTCGAAGAAATCCTGCTTTTAAATTTAGTGCTTGTGAAGATATTCGCACATCTCACAAGTTCATTTTTAATTTAATAATGGTATTATTTAATAAATATTTTAATAAAAGTTAATTGATCTGAGTTAATTCTAACAAAATCATCGTTTTATTACGTATTAATCTATGCTTTATCAGCTTTGTTTGCCATAGTCAGTTACTTTTTCAATTTTTTATTTGCTATACTTTGAAAATTTTAATCAGACTTTTTCTCATAATTTTTGTTATGAGCATTTTTGTTGCTCATTTAATTGGTATTATTTGTATGTATGCTTCGCATAGTACTGCTGTCTTATGAAGAATTCAGTAATTCATTATTGTCTCTAAAATAAGGAGTTTGGCCATGCTAGTTAAATGATTTTGTTGATTAAGTTTACGCCCAGAGATGATATTACTCAAGACTTCTAGTTTCCTAAGAAATAATAATTTAAGGGGGCAATTATGTTCTCACTTGCAAACTTGTACTGGTTTCCTTTTTTATTACAGCTTTATGAGTTTTTTATTATTTTTCAACTGATTGCTACTCTAATGGCTCTGTTATAGTTGGAGGCTATTAAGTTTTAATTACCTGTTGCTACTTCAAATTTAAATGAATATCCTTTTGGACTGATTAAGCTCTTTTGTTAAAATTAATCTTAACATTATTCAATTTCTAATAGTTTTGACCTTAGTTTAGAGAATTATTTAGGGAATTTTTATTTGTTTAATTTATGGAGTTCTTAACATTTTATGAAGAATACCTTGTGTTATTTTACCTGCTCTGAAAGAATTAGTAGTCTTTTTTCAATTACGATGGAAGGCAATCATCTCTTATGGGTGAGGTATTTTGAGTAATAGATTGCTTTTTTATTCTGAAATTTCTTTAATAATTTACTGGCTATGCTTCTCTCTCTTGGCTGCTTTCTTGCGAATGGCTTTTCTAGTTTCTCTACATACTATGGGTAGTCAAATTTTAATCTTTCTTAAACAAATTTGCTATCTTCAAGTTATTGAGAATTTTATCTTGCAATTAGTGATTATTTATAAATAAATAAACTAAAGCAGTTTGAGTTTTTACTATGCTTGGTTATTAGGATTAGAAAAGTATTATAAATATAGTAGATTTTAAGGTTTAGACACTCTTGTCTTGAACATTTTCTTATACCATTCCTAATTCATAAAATATTCTTTATTGAATTGCTTTGTCATAAAATTTTACTCCATTTATTGATTTTGGTATTCTTACTCTGTGTTGTTTTTATAAATAATTTGTGAAAATAATAATTGAAAGCTTAATTGTTTTCTGATTATTTTAAAGAAAAATTCCTATTATATAAAAAGAAATTGACAAAATATATAAACTCTGTATTCATTTTATAATCACTTAGGTGCTTATCTCCACTTTATTATATCACATTTTAGTACTAGGAATTTACTGAACTATCTATTAAGGATTGGCAGTAGAGTTTGTCTTCAATCAATTAATTGGGTTAACTTGAGGATGGGTCATTTAAAACACTTAAAATCTTATGTAATCTGATATAATTTATTTATAAAAGAGTTGGTTTTAAGTATAAATAGAAGATTAGGGTTTAAATTTTATAAAAATTAGAGATTATTAGAGGAGTTTTTTTATATAAATATAAAGACAAACAATTTCTTTAACATAGCACAATTTAAAATATGACTTACTTAGTTATTTCTCCCATTTTATTTTTAATCTAATTCTTATCAAATACTGCTTTATTCTTTACATTTCTTTCACTTTTACAGCTGTAGTAATCATTTCTTTGCATATCACATTACTTTATAATTGCCAAGAACTCAAATCCCCTTAATATCATCTCTCGCCTATAATCTCTACCAAATATAAAAAAGTGTGTAACTTCTAAATACCATTAAAAAATTATTTTAGAATAAGAGATAACTATATGAAATCCTTTAATGTAAATATTTTTTATAAATACCATTTAGTTTAGAGGTAAGTGAAAAACAACTCGATCTTAAGTTTCATTAATAGTATCAAGCTTTTATATATAACCTATTTCTTACTTTTTATGAGTTTTGTATGCATTAACAAAATTCAGTCTGAAAATTTTATCGCATTTGACAAAGTTGAGTGGATAAATCTTATATGCGAGCTGCTTATCTGTTTGAAATTTATCACAAACTAATTCTCAAAAATAAAAAACCTTTCAAAAAGTCCTTAAGTTAGATTTTATTCAATATTGGTAGCATCATTGCTTATGTATTTAGTGTGGTTTTTATTATTTAAGATTCTGAGAGGTTTCTCACTGCTTATATTAGCTTATTCTGATTCTTAACTATTTACTTTAAAGACTTTAAGGCCATTCTTTTCTTCATTTAGATAACTCTAGCCTCTCTAACCTTTCAGAATTTATTATCTCACACGTTTTAAGGCGATATTTTTATAAGAGATCCCTTGACACTTGTATTCCTTATTAAATTAAAAGAAGAAATTTTTTCCATTTTCAAAAGCTTTAGATAGAGCTTTGGCTAATTAGAATGCTAATAAAGAAATTGGCGCTTGAGAGAAGAATGATAAGTAAAAAATCTTCTCACTAAAATTAAAATTTGACTCATAAAATAGTACATTTAAACAATCACTCTCATAATCTTATTTACTACCTTGAAAGACATGATTTTTTACATGTTATCTAAATATTAAGCAGAGATTTTGGAGCTCATTAAGTCATCACAACTCTTTAGCCTTGAGAGAGTTGCTAAAACTTTTCAAGTTTTAGCAAAAGTGCTATTTTCAATTAGAAATTACTATAATTTAATAGGTTTCTTTTACAAATTGGCGGATCTATAAAAAAAATTGAGAGTAAATCTTAACAATTGCAAGAAATATGCTGAGTAGTCTTTCAATAGACATGTATGTTTAGGATATCTTGAGTAATTAAATTTATCACATTCATTTTATAATATAAATATAAAATTATATATTTTTTATCATAAATTTATCTAAATATTAAAAATATTTGCTATAATATTGCTAAAATATAATTGAATTGGGGATATTAATTTAAATTAAATTTAATATATATAAAAAAATTATTAAATTAGAAAGTTATAGGTGAATAGGGTGACCTTTGAGGGGCCTGAGTTTACTACTTTCTAATAGAGCTTTCTACTAACACTAAGGCCTCCTGAGGTAGGGAGGGGGTTGTCAGGTTCTCTGCAAAAGCGGAAAGTCGGCTTGGTTCAACCGGGAAATTCCTAAGCTCCTCGAGATGTCTTTGCATCCAACGGTTTCCTTGCATAGATGAGCTTCCTGGCGTGAGTCTCGTTTCCTAGGTTGTAGGGAGTAAAAAATAGGAGGTGCTCAGCCTTCGAAAATGAGAAGATGAGAACCATAGAAGCCAACGATAAGATCTTTCTTCTCCTTGGGTAAGAGGCGCTAAGCTAACAACAAAAGGACAGGGATTACGTTCCCAGATGCTAGTGACACGAGTAGAACTTTTCACCATGAACCTCTAGTTAAGCTTACTCTTCCAGGCTCTGTACTCACATCCATAATTTTGGCTCTGTGGCTTTACATCCTGATTAGGGGGTAGGTGATACTGGGAGGCAAACCGGTTTTTACGGAGTTTTTGGTCTTCAGGATTCTAATACAGGAATCATGAATTGCCACGTCAACTCATTCTGAAATACGTCACGACTTAAATTGATGGTTTGATTTAGTTAATAGTGTATAGATAAAATTAATTTGAGATTACTCATTAAACACACCACACACACAATGTATATCAAAATATTGCCAGTAAAAGTTGGCCAATTTCAATGATTTTTGGCTCATTCAAAAGAGAATTCAAAATTAGCTGGACTTTACTTTTGGAAGTGCTATTTTATCTCATTCCTGGAGCGAGTTAATTCAACTTTAATTGAATGCCTCTAAATTCATTTAATTATACTCCAATTAGAGTAGAGTTAACTCACTTCAATAAAATAGTACTGCCAATAGTAAAGTCCAGTAAATCTTGAATTCTTTAACAAATGAGCCCAAGATCGTTCAAATCTACCAACTTTAAATTGCAATATTTGAATATATTTTAAATTAAAATTAAATTAATTTCCCCAAAACAATTATATTTTAGCAATGATAATATATTTAAACTATAAACTTAATATAAACTCTTTCAAATTCTATTAAAGTATTACATTAATTGAGTTCTTTAAATAAATCAAATATAAATAAAATTACAGAAAGAGATCTGCAGTTTAAATTCAAGCTTACTATTTTCGAGGGTTATTAATATAACTAAAATTTTGAGGAGCTCATCATTATAGAGCCATTTTAATTTTATAGGGATGATTAGTGACTGTTTACACTCTAAAAAATTTATTCTATAATTTATTAGCTTTGCATATTCTACCATTTAAAAATTTTCTCATATTGGTCTTTATTAACTGCGTAGCTGTCTGAAGTATCATTTTTAATAAAAAATTAAGTAAGATTAATAAAAATTGAAATAGAAATACTCTTATTTTTAAATTTATTCACAAATAGATATTACAACATTTTTCGATGAAAATATTTCATTTAATACAGATTACTATCTATAATCATTTAATTAAATTGATTAAAAATCATCTTTTGAAATATATCCTTGAAAATGAATAATTGGATTGGTTTACATTTATTCATAATCTCTACTTTTTAAAAGAGATTAAGACGGATTCATTCTATTTTATTAAATTTTACCGATAGGTGGAGTACTTGATCTGATTTATTTCTTATAATTTAGGGAATAAATATAGGTTTTAAGGAAAAAGTGTTAAAATTTTTTTTAACAAGAAATTAAACTAGTACTCTAATTTTGTTTTTAACAATAGAGATCTAACCTCAGAATGATTCTACAGCCAGCAAAAGTAAAACTGTCAATTAAACTTTCTGTTTGTAATGACAATTTATTTTCTTCAACTTTCAAAACTATTGGTTATAATTTGGTAAGTTATGATCCAATAGGCGGTGGTATATAAATATCGTAACTTTATCTGATGCTCTAATTTATTTCTCATTATACCCTACCATGCATTGGGGAGGTCTCATATTAAAATGGATGTAACTGCAAGGTGTTATTTACTCTCTTATATTGTACAGCATTCAAAGTTCTTATTTTATTCATTTTTTTGGTAATGTTGAAAAATTAAAAATATTTATACAAGTAATTTAATACTTTAAAATTAGACTTATTCCAATAAAAACAACAATTATATTAAAATATTATAGTATTAATATTTGCCTAGTTTTATATTAATGGATTTTAGCTATTTTCAGGTGTCCTAAATGATTTTGAAATCCCACTTATATCATAATTTTTAAATTAAAAAGTTAGTAATTTCTAATTTGACTTTCTATTGTACTTAGCTTATCGATGCTTAAATAAAGTTTATCTGGTCAACTGCATAAGGAGCCAAGTCGTATAAGATAAAATTGCAACCTCTAACTCATTTAATGGACTGTTCATTTTAGATTTCCATTCAGAGCTGATCTAACTGAAATTAGCCTGGGATCTTAGGTGATAGAGAGAAAGATGATTAACTATGAGATAGTTTCTTCTCTCTCTCACCTGTTTTTGGTGATGAAGACAGCAAATGAAAGTATATTACTACTTTTTATCAGGAAGTTGATTTTAACTGTATGCTATGCAGAAAATCTTACTCGTCAAATACAGATGTAGAGGAAGAAAAAATTGATTTAGCGCGAAAGAATTTTATCTATCTTTTGTATCTAGACTGGCCCTTCACAGAATTCAAAGTCAACTCATTCTAAAATAATTTAAAATCAGATTGTTCAGTTTATTTCATCATAAATAGTGATATGTTAAGTAAATTTGAGATTACTTATTAACTGCCTAAACTTGTATCATCTCTAACAAAAGGCAGTCAAACATGACTATTATAGAGACTTTAATCTTAATTTAAAGATTACTTCAAGACTGATTCGTTAATAGATTTTTGAATGTAACTCATTTCTCTCTTTGGATTTTAAAAATTTTCTTCAGCAATTCCTTTTCTATCATAGTCTGATAAATCAAAAGAATGAAAAGAGCTTTCATAATGTAGAGATTTAATTTTATGATAGTGCATTGGATTTTACTCATTAATTTTTTTTGGCTCTAGTAGGTAATGATAAAATCATTTAAAATTTTTAACAAATCATTATAATCGAACCATCAATCAAGCTGTGCCGTATTTCAGAATGAATTAAAGTGGCAATTTTGACTCCTAAATTAGAATCATGTAGACCTAAACTCCGTAAAAAACTGGTCAGTCTCCCCCATTATCAAGATGTCATCAAATTACAGAGGCTCTTTAAGGTGAACAGATCTTGTGTGGTTCAGCTACTCTATGATCACTGTGAAAATTTATGGGAACGTTATCC
>ARYC01020348.1:0-11763 GCA_000711775.1 Oxytricha trifallax
AATCCCTATTTAAAGCCTCGAGAAGCAAAGCTTGCACATAAGCGACTTGAGATAGTAAGGATGTAAATGGAAGATTAGTTGAAGCCAAAGTAAATTTCTAAGAAGTTGCGAGTGACAGCAGAGTTTGTATCAAAAACTGTTGAGAAGTTTAAGCATGAGTTGAAAACCAAAGTATTGCATCCTTAAGAACCAAAAAAATCTGGCAAGAGGAGGGAGAGAGATAATGAGCAGCTGGTTGCTGCAGTTGGCGAGTGCATAGAAGAAATGGGGATTTACTAATGTACTGGCAGAAATATTCATAATCGATTGTAAGAATTGAAGCTGAGCTCACCATTAAAGTATGCCTTCAAAGTACCATGCATTTCAACAATTCACAAGATTCTCAAGGAGTAGTTTCATCTGAAGTTTGGCAAGACAGAGGCAGCGAATGTCAAATACAGAGATCCTGCTTATAACAGCAAGCGCTTATGGGTGAGTCGCCTGCTATCATAGTTTCTAAGAGAGAATGCAGTAATTATATCAGTGGATGAAAGCAACTTCAGGTCTGACTACTTGCCTCCTAAGCAGTGGGCACTAAATTAGAATAGTATACTAGGTAAGAGGAAGAATAACAAAACCAGAGTGATTGCAGCCAAGAAGCACAGTAGAATCATAGCTGGTGATAAAGAGTTGCAGTATGGAGGGATGCTGCTTGAAAGCAGTAGGATCATTTATACTTTTCAGAATCATCGAAAGAGTTGGATGCAATCTCATTTATAAAATCCACTCTTCAACCACCTTAAATAAGTTCATAAAATATTGGACTACAAGATGCTAAAAAGCTTACATAAACAAGCATCCAGCCTTCAACAAGTAAATTAAAGGCAAAGTCGATTTCGAAGCCCCATTCAGGTGCAAGTAGTATGAACCAATAGTGAAAACAATCAATTTTAAAGAAATCGAACATATCATCAAGCAGTTCCAAAGTAAGCTACTCATGATTAATTGGTATAGAATAACTCAAGGAAATCAGTCAATCTTTAAACCCCACCTCGCTATACAATGAAATCAACGCATCAATAGCCTAAAGACTTGTCTCCTATACCAGAAGTTGAAGATACTCCTTGAAATCAATCAAGCACTTTGAAAAAATTCAGGAATTTGAAGCTGTAGAGCAGTACCAAGAAAATCACTTCTGATGATGAGCAGATAAAAAGGATTCATTCAGGCCTCACGCCTTTGATTGATAGAGTGTCAAAACTAAAGTTGTAATCGACCTTAAAGAAATCGAGCAGTTCAATGATGGGTTAGAGGTAAAGAGAGGTGATCTAACTAACTCCAAAGAAGTTGTCGCTGTCAGTTTTAAGCAGTTCTAATGTTGATGAAAGTAAGTACAAAAGATTGAAAGTGGTTGTTGATGGAAGTTAGCTTAGGATAGTCTATTGTCAAATGAATGAATCGCTGTTTAAGTGAAACTATACTTTCAGTATCAGTATGATATACTCTTGATCATGGTAACTCATAAAAGTGAGAGAGATGCAAGTCGTCTCCTTAACACCTGTAATCATGCAATAATTTCAACAACCATTCTTAAAGAAGATACCCTGAAGATACCTCAAGGTTGTATGGTTCCACCCTTCAGATTGCATGGTTCCACTCAAAGATTGTATGGCTCCACCCTAAAGTTGTACGACTCCAGGTGGTACGGATCCAGGTTGTATGGATCCGGGTTGTATGACTCCAGGTTGCATGGTTCCACCTATAGGTTGTATGAATCCATTTACTGCAAATTAAGTGTTACTCTACTTGATCAATCCTGTAATAAGTAGACTTCCATCTAACAACACAATTGACAGTCCAACTCTTGTTATTTAAGCTAATCAACTTTTCTTATAGATGACTTATCTCAAAATCAGAACCAATTTGAAGAATCCAAGGAGTATAACAAACCCCATTCATTGATGATAAATGAAAAGCAGCTTGACTAACCTTACAAACCAATCTCTCAATATCGACAGGAGATGCTTTCCATTTTAGGTAATTATGGCTAGAAAGCCAGGCAGTTGTCAATTGCAAAGCAATTAGTGAAGAGACAATAATATTCTATGGGTTTGATAGCTGCAATCGCAGTTGACAGAGTGGTTCCACTCAAATAATTGAGGGAGCTTTTGATTCAGTGCTGTTTGAGAACTTTATATATCAGACACTGAGAAGTATAAGAACTGACAAAGATCTATGCAATAAGAAGGTGGTGCTATTAATGGACAATGCCATAATTCATAAGTATTCTGAGATGCTTGCGACTGCTCGTCGCTTCAAAGTCAACGTACTCTTCAATGCAGAATACTCGCCCTGGCTCAACCCAATCGAATAGTTGTTTGCATACATTAAAAAGAACCTCAAGCAGCAGAACATTAACAGCAAGTAAGCATACTCTCCTAACAAACTTTTAGAGTGCAGCTGGTCAAACGCATCCAAGAAATAATCAAAAACATGAGCGAGGATGATGTTCGAGGACTCTCGGCATTCAGCATCAAGAAGTGGATTCATACTCTGAGGTATGGCTTTGTATGAGATTCAACTAAAAAACAAGAAATGCATCATACACTAAAATTTCTATAAGCGCTTATACCTAATGCATTGTCATTTTTACTGCTTACACTATTACTGTTGCTCTTACTGCTGCTATTAATACTGTACTTAAAATTAAATACATAAATGCATGAGGATCCCTGAAAATCGCAGTTTGCATAAGTCTGCTCATACTATTATGAATTTTTGACGAGTGGCATCAAATTCTGCTCTACTCCACTCTATATAGCAAATTTCTATGCACTCAAGGTATGCACCAGAGGAGTTGAGCAACTTAAGCTAAAATTGGACGAAAGTTGGTTCAAAATCAGATATTTCAAACATTGAATGGGTTGGTGAGAGAGGAGGTGCACTGAGCAACATGCTATCCAGCTTGATAGGAATTCAGCAAAAAACTAGCAAATTCGCAACTTCGGCTCGATTTTTTTGACCAGCTGAGATTTGCAGGTACTGCTGCAGTATTGAGCATAATGACCACATAAATTTAAACAAATTTGACCAGCAACAACGATTTTCAAGATTTTTGACCACCCTGCTCAAAATTTGGCTTGGTCACCGCATATTCATCAAAAGTGACACATGACACTAAATTCAGAGTAAAAACTGCGATTTTTTTAGATTTTGACCACTACTCTGGTCATTTCAGTTCAAATCATGCACTCTGGTCACTTTTTTAGCAAATCTCAGCTTTGACCACTCTTCTGGTCATTTCAGTTCAAATCATGCACTTTGACCACTTTTTTGACCACTCTGCTCAAATGGGAGAGACAAACATATAAATTCATAAATTTTTACCACGAATAGTAAAGCTGGTCATTTTCACTTCAAATACAGAATTTGGTCACTTTAGAGATGTTACTTATAATGCATATCGATTTTGACACAAAAACCTAATAAAATTTGCTAATTCAGTAGAAAATATAGCAAAGTGGCTACTTTTCGCATTTAAGACAAATAGCATAGTAAATCAGCAGTAATTATTTATTAAATTAATTTTACATTTTTATTTTTGCATTTCCCCGATTCAATTGTATTTTATCATATTATTAGTGGATACTTAATGGCCTCATTATGAAGTTAACAGAGAATTCTTGAGGCTTATAATTAAGGTGACTAAACATAATCTAAAGATGGTTCAGATTAAGGTAATTAATGTTTCAAGTACGATGAGGATTCAGTTATAAAACCCCCATTAGTCAATCAAGAACGAAGATTGGGAGGTGAGAACAATTAATTAAAAATATACATATTATTAGCGTAAATTAATAATGTTTGGCCTAATTATTAAAACCATTAGCTCGATTAATTGTCTCTATAAAATAAACCAATCAGGGTGTGTAAATTTTATTTTAGCCTAATTATAATTAATTTCATCCAATAATAACTATATTTTTAATTAATTGTTCTTATCTCCCAATCTTCGATCTTAATTTACAAATGGGATTTTATAATTTTACATACAGACGTATGACTATCAAGTCTACTTATATACATACCAGAAATGGTAGAGAAATCAAAACCAATTGATAGGCAATATTTTTCCAACGTCCTCAATACTAATTAGCCAGACTATCTTAACTTCATAATCAACAAGTCCAAAGAAATGAGAAACAGCTTTAGATGGTTGAGTTAGAAGAATGACTTCATGCTTATTTGAGGCAACAGATTTTCTCAGTTAACCAGCTTTCGATTATTCCAAGTTTTTAATTTTCCTTAACTCAATACATTTTAGAAAAATTTCGAAGGACGATGCAACTTCTAAAATCATGAGCGAAAATTATGAAAAAATAATACCTTAATAGTCTCCGCTCAGTGATCAGTCACTTTAACGATCCAAAAGAATAGAGAATGCTTCAGCTGGCAAAGTAAGTAGACCAAATTATGATGGTCGTCTCATGAAAGTGAATATATAATGTTTGATTCTTAATCTGTCATTTGGGGTTAATCCGATTTAACATTTGATCTTATATTAGCATAATTTAAATTACCATCATAGATAAAACTTCTTCATTTTTTCTTGTATAATTCTCTTCCAAAACCATCATCCACTCTTCAGAATGCTTATCTCAAAGCTTTTTTTGCATATACTCTCAATCTATCGATAAATCTTAATTCATTCTCCTAAATCTAGTTCTTATTTACCGAAAAGTAATTCTCTATAAGGTTCCGTTGAAGAAAGTATGGTAGAAAATTAAAAAGAATGGTGACGAGCTCCTCAATCAAATATTTGATCTTTTTATTGTGATGTACTATTTAATTACCAGGAACTACAGCAAGCTTATTTGTCTAAAAATATTCATGCAGGCCTATGATTTAATCTAAGAAACTTCTCAATGTCCACTGACTTATCATAGTTGTAGAATAGTTCAAGACTTCTGTGAGGTAATACTCCTTCAACTACTGCAATACTCTTCGTTATTTGTAGTTTGTATTTTACTGTAATATTCATATATAGATTTCTATACTCTTGCTTGAGGTTAATGTAGTTAGTAAAAATCACTTCATCTATTAATTCTATATTTTTCTCTTTTTGTAGAACATTTACTATTTATATTAAGAATTTAATAATAAAAAATGAAATTAATTATAAATAATAAATAATGAAAAAATATCTGAGCGGAAGATACCGTGTCATTCAACATTATTGTAAGTTACAAAAAACATATCTAAATTTTTTATTTTACAGGGGTTGCACCTGGTAAGAGTGGTAGTGGGAACAGACAAACACTTCGCAGAGCAGCTAAGAAAAATGGTGAAGGAGTATTCAAATATGCAAATGGTGATATCTTAAAAGGAACATGTAAAGGTAAAGACATTAAAACGTTTTTTAAATTTATTTTTGTATATTGGCTTATTTTTGTTCATTTTTTATTGATCAAATTCTTATAATCATATATTTTCTAAATTATTTATCAAGATTACTTAACTTGTTCTCATCTCTTTAAAAAATTCTTGCATTTAAGTTTCTAAGTTAAGCTCATTCACTTGCTTAAACTAATTAAATTTTAGTTGACACTTTTTTCCTTCTAAATCGGGAAAGTTTAATAGAAAAAACTACCTCTGGAAATTTTTTTAATAGCAAAACCCATATCTCGACTAGAGTCATTCCGACTTGAAGCTACAATGTATTATGGCTTGTGAGAAACTCAAGCTTATCGTAAGATTTCCAAATCTAAATATTTAATCTCAACCATATTTTTATAGCTTATAACAGAACAAATAGTTTCTAAGATTGCTCATCAAAAGCTAAATTCATTTTTCAGTGAATAGCTTAGTTAATTTAAGAATCTTTTACTAGATCTAGTCATCTGTACCTGAGATAAATTATTAAATCATATACTTAAAGGGAATATCGAAATTAATTCATTTTTAGAGGGTCGCTGCTGAACAGTAATTCGTGAATTTTATTTGAATTATAATTTAAAAGGCATTGTTATTAAGTTATTGCTTCTCAACTTAATCAAGCATGATTATTTCTAATTGAAGTCAAGAGTAAAATCTATAATAAATCTCAAATAGCCTGCGACATATTACTTAGACCTCGCTTTATACAAATATTCAATATGATAATATACATCTAAAGGGAAAATATGCTGAAGTATTGACATATTTAACCAAGAAAATACTTGTATTTAATCAAGATTAAATATGTATAATTTTTTAATTAATATATATATTTATTTTTAGGTAATCTTACTCAGATTTTTATGAATAAACATGTTTTCCTATAGAATACTCTAATAAAATTAATTAAAATAAACATTAAAAACAGATATAGAGCATAAACTCTTACAAAATATGCATTATATTTAAATGTAATATAATAAATAATAAAAATAATAATTATAATAATACATTAAAATTGAATATTTCAAGAATTGCTATTGTTTTTAGTAGCAAATACATATATTTATTTATTTCATTAAAATATTTATTACATTAAAATGTAATGCATTTATTGTAAAAGTTTATACTTTATATTTATTTTAATATTTATTTTAACTAATATTATTAGAGTACTCTACAGCCAAACATGTTTATTCATAAAAAGAAATATGTGGTAAAGTACCTAAACATAAATATTTATATTAATTTAAAAAATAAACATGTTCAATCTGATTAAATTATTTTTTATTTTCATATAAATGTTTAGCTAAATCTGCACTTCCTCCGATCTATTCCTCCTCTGATTCCTTTGATTCTTTTTCTTCCTCTGCTTCATTTTTATTGTCGCTAGATAAACTTTTTACTTCATATAAAAATCTGCGCTGAGCTATCTCAAGATTCCTCTAGTTCATATTAACTCTCTACTTTCTTACAGAGCCTAAATCTTGAATAAACCTAAATATGGCTGCTAATATAATTGTTGCAAATCTTTTCAATCCAGGCTGGTAAAGTAAAGGAACAAAATCAGTTTTTAAAAATAAATAATCATATCCTAATGAAAGTTAAGAATTAAGAAGAAGATAGCTTGCATTTTATAAACAGACTTCTCATCGTATGATCTTTAAAATATTTACGACTGCTAATCTCACTCTTCATGTTGGTATACTTTAGCTTTTACAATTCAAATGTATTGATTAAGAAAGATTTGAGACAAAAACAATCTAGGTCGAGCAGATGAGAAGTTAGAAACATTAAATTTAATATAAACAATAATTTGGCCAACCATATCATTATTATTTTAAGGCTTGGATAAGTTCAATAAAACTTAATCTGAGACATAGAAGAATTTGAGATTTTTAATAAAATAATTGAGGGGGATGATAATAATCATGCGTATCAGAGACCAACTTGAGAAGATAGGAATGCAGCCATCCTACAAGTTTTCTAGAGCAAAATTATCTAAATCAGATGCTTAATACTTTTGATTTATATAATATATATATTTATTTTGTTTATTATTGTTTTTAATCTTCATATTTACATCATTTAAAGTAATTCTTCAGATTTAATGAATAAAGGTTAACTAAATTCAATTTTAATCAATGGTGTTCTTTGTTGGGTCCTTTCTTAAAATTTATAATTTGTGGCGATCCAGGCCAATCTGCTACTTGCGTTCGTATGACTTATGGATATTCCATTTATGAATGAATTTTTTGGATCTAGACAGTCAATTTCTATCAGATTTCGAAAGAATTAATTTAGGATTTGCGTCTACCCAATCTTGCTCTCTATTTCATCAAGAATTTCCCCTTACTAGGTTTCCCATTACTATATATTGTTACTTGAAATAAACTAGTTCTTAATTAATTAGTTAAACCAGTCGTAAATGATCTCAATCCAACTTGCTTCTTCGAATTTTGCTTCTTTGTTAATCTTGCTTGATGAGCACAATCGATTGCGCATCTTAAATATTCATTCTTTATTGTTCCTGCAAATTGTAAAGAAAAACATCTTCTCAGCGAAATATCCTGAGTCTATTTTCTAGAAAAGGAAGGTTCATACTCATTTAATCATCATAAATTACATCAGTGTATGGATTTTTAAATATAGTTCCAAAAATTGTGGAATCTTGTTTATATAAACCTAATCACCTCCTAATGAACTTATCTACCCGCTCAAGATCAATCTTAGGAATGCAATCTAAGTTGCTTGATAAGGTTGTAAGCATAAATTTTATAATTAAATTTTAAGAATTATTGATATTCTTAAAATGAACTGTAATGTATTTGTAGATATCCTCTTTGGATCTTAGCCGGCTGGTAAGTTCATCACTTTTCACTAAGCTTGATTAGCTCATCTACTATTCCATATTAATAGTCAATATTATTTTAATTTATATTATATTATTTAAATAGGAATTTATTAATCGTATTTTCTTCTTAAGTATGTTTTAATTCCTCCTAAAAAGATTTTTCATTTACATAATAAAAGTAATTTTATATAATGCCATTACTTTTATAATAAATTTTTAGAAATTAAATAGCCAATCGGACTATTTAAATATAATTAAAATTACTCTATCTGATGAGAATGATTATCTAAAATCATGAATTTTTTTTATTCCTAATTTTTGTTCATGGTTTTATTAATATGAAATTCCGAAGATTTTTATCATCATTTCTTATGATTTATTTTAAATTGAGAATCTCCAAACTTATAAATCAATAAAATTGTGGTTTATATTTTAAAATGAAATTTATTTTTATTTATTTTTGTGGAGATAAATATGCTTACTAATAAATAAATTTAATCAAAAGAGATAGCTCTCATTAAATTAGATTATTTGAAAATAAAAAGAGCAGAGATTTAGGTAACACAATTAAAAAGATCGGATTACGCTATAAGAAAAGTATGTTAATCAATTACTTTACCCTCAATATAGGAAAGCTTGTTTTTACATGAGACATAAGATAAAAAACGCATGATCTCTATATATGTGGGAAACTCTTTGCTTCTAAAAGAAATCTTAATCGCCATTCTCGGGAAAATCATCCTACAACTCCCTGCTTCCCAAAATCTTAAAATTCATAGAAACAAAAATAGATAACAGTGAAGATATACAAAAAAACAACCTCTAGTCCAACTATGATAAAGAAAAATCTCAAAAAAAGAGATGATGTAAATAAAAACACAATCTAGAGAAAACCTTCAAAACAAATAACCCACGAAGAGATAAAAACTATTAAATTAATATTGATCAAATATATTTAAAATTAAAAATTTATTTAAATTCATTAATAAACTAATTAGCAATAAGTTTTTAAAGATAATAATTGAAAATGAAGGAATTTATCAAAAATCTTTTACAATTTAAACTAAATGAGCAAGTATTAATATTGAAAAATTCTTGGTGTGTTTTTTTTTTTTATGAAATATTTATTCTCGAATTCTCATTTTTATCAATTATCGATTATAAATCTTTGAATATTAAGAATTTTTAAACTTTAAAATAAACAGTATAAAACTTTAATTTTTTACATTTATATTAAAATGGAATAATATTTTTGAATGCCTTTTCAATACTCTCTATTGGCACTTTTTCTATCAAATAAATATGTAGTAAGTTAATAATTTTTTTTAAAATTCTAGCATTTTCATCTGGTTTGCCATAAGTTACTTACTTTCCAAATTAAAATTAATTTTAATCGTACTTTATTAGATATATGTTGGAAATATGCGATTTTCAAAATTATTAACTTTCATAAATCTTTGGCAAATATCTATACTTTATCTGATATACAATAACATTTTCTAATTGTTAAGTTCTTCGCTTTATAAGAATTGAATTAGAAAATCAAAAATTAATAAATATAAAAAAGACATCAGTAAATCACTTTTCATGCTTTATTTATCACTCTAAAATTATGCAGATAAATAATTCATTATTTCTCTTTTATAAATAAACTAATATACTCAAATGTAATTCAAATCAGTTTATTTATTTCTCTATTTTTATATTACTAATTGTTTTGTATTTTATCAATAGTCTGCATTTTAACTATAATTATATTTTATATATATTTATTTATATATTCAGAGAAAAAATTACGATAGGCTTAATTTACAAAAATATTAAGAGATTATACACTAATATTATCATAATGTTCAATAACTAATTATATCTACTCTTCTAATGACTTCGCTTGAGTAGAACTTTTTTAGAAAAAATTAATAAATAAAAAGAAATATGATTACTAATTAGTTTTTTCATGCATATAAAAATCTTAGTTTAATAAAATACAGAATATTATTCCTTTTTTTTGTTTTAATAATATAACTTGATTTATTTATATAAAAAATTGGCAGTTGTTCTATTTTACAAGAATAGATTTCTCAATTCTTTAGTATTTTATCAATATCTATGTGATTTCTCGTAATCTTATTAATAACAAAAGAGAATAATGAAAGAGGACCAAGTTAAAATCTTGACCTTTAAACATCTTTAAACTTTAACCAAACTAATGATCCCAATCTTTTACGATCTCGGATCTATCGCAAAATATTCAAGCCATATATCATATCGTTGAGCATTCATTTCTATGGCACTCTCTTATTCAAGTAAACATACTATAAATTATATAGCGAACTTTGATTCCTAGACGAGAAACTATTATAAATATTTATCAGCAAAGAACATACAGTTACAAAGAAAGCCAATTATTTGGGATTTTAGATTATAATATGAAGGGAAATATTTATATTTGATAAGCCTATTAAGTTTTCGCATACAACTTCCATAATTTAATGAAGTTAAACTTAAACTCAAAAATGCTATTTCCCTTTTTTTTACTTATATTAGAACATAGCTGTAATGTTATAGGACCTTGAATGGTCTGAATGAGCTTCACAGTCTGAATCCAATAAATTATGTTATAGATCTGGAGCTCCTAGAAATTAAGATTGTTAACTTTGAAAAAGTAAGATGCATTAAATCATTTACTATTTCAATTTCTTAAAATACATTATATTCATGCCTTCAGTATTCTAATTAATCAAAAGGGATTCATTTATGGGTTTCTATACTTGTGGCTGAATAACAATTACATATGCATTAATTTTTATGTGAGCATCGGTCTCAAAAGAAGCTGTGCATGTGATGAGAATCAAAGAAGAACCAAAATATTTTAGAAATCATTTTAAAATTATTGATTCTTTCATACTTTCAAGAATTATCAGAATCTATGGACGGAACTTTTGTGTCTTGATGAATAAATCTAAGAAAATTGATTGTAAATCTTAAAACACTAAGTAAACTTGAAGTTTGGAAATCTTATTGAAATTATAATAGAAAACCTTAATATTTATATGCACTTAATAACTAAAAGACACTCTAGTCTCATTATCTAAAAAAGAAAAAAGGTTTTATTCTAGTATATTAATTAGGTTTTAAAAATGGTGGAATCGAAAAGATTCTCTTAAAACTCCTTCTTAAATCCTTTATTGTACAGACTTGACAATTTCTGGACTTTATAAATTGTTCTATAAATTTTAAATTCATTATATTCTTAGATCTATTTAAAGTATCAAGGATCATAGACTATTTTACTAAAATATTATATATTTATTGAATAATACTCTTTGAATAAAATTTTTAATATATAAATTTAAATCACTTGAATGAATATACTTTGTTCTAAAAAACCCTCATCTCTATTTTGTCAATTACTTTTTAATAAATTATTCTTAAACACTTATAATTTATTATAAATAATGAGCTTTACTTTTCTAGAATATCGTAAACATTTA
>ARYC01020349.1:0-11345 GCA_000711775.1 Oxytricha trifallax
GAATAAACATGTTTTCCTATAGAATACTCTAATAAAATTAATTAAAATAAACATTAAAAACAGATATAGAGCATAAACTCTTACAAAATATGCATTATATTTAAATGTAATATAATAAATAATAAAAATAATAATTATAATAATACATTAAAATTGAATATTTCAAGAATTGCTATTGTTTTTAGTAGCAAATACATATATTTATTTATTTCATTAAAATATTTATTACATTAAAATGTAATGCATTTATTGTAAAAGTTTATACTTTATATTTATTTTAATATTTATTTTAACTAATATTATTAGAGTACTCTACAGCCAAACATGTTTATTCATAAAAAGAAATATGTGGTAAAGTACCTAAACATAAATATTTATATTAATTTAAAAAATAAACATGTTCAATCTGATTAAATTATTTTTTATTTTCATATAAATGTTTAGCGGCTAACATCTGCACTTCCTCCGATTCTATTCCTCCTCTGATTCCTTTGATTCTTTTTCTTCCTCTGCTTCATTTTTATTGTCGCTAGATAAACTTTTTACTTCATATAAAAATCTGCGCTGAGCTATCTCAAGATTCCTCTAGTTCATATTAACTCTCTACTTTCTTACAGAGCCTAAATCTTGAATAAACCTAAATATGGCTGCTAATATAATTGTTGCAAATCTTTTCAATCCAGGCTGGTAAAGTAAAGGAACAAAATCAGTTTTTAAAAATAAATAATCATATCCTAATGAAAGTTAAGAATTAAGAAGAAGATAGCTTGCATTTTATAAACAGACTTCTCATCGTATGATCTTTAAAATATTTACGACTGCTAATCTCACTCTTCATGTTGGTATACTTTAGCTTTTACAATTCAAATGTATTGATTAAGAAAGATTTGAGACAAAAACAATCTAGGTCGAGCAGATGAGAAGTTAGAAACATTAAATTTAATATAAACAATAATTTGGCCAACCATATCATTATTATTTTAAGGCTTGGATAAGTTCAATAAAACTTAATCTGAGACATAGAAGAATTTGAGATTTTTAATAAAATAATTGAGGGGGATGATAATAATCATGCGTATCAGAGACCAACTTGAGAAGATAGGAATGCAGCCATCCTACAAGTTTTCTAGAGCAAAATTATCTAAATCAGATGCTTAATACTTTTGATTTATATAATATATATATTTATTTTGTTTATTATTGTTTTTAATCTTCATATTTACATCATTTAAAGTAATTCTTCAGATTTAATGAATAAAGGTTAACTAAATTCAATTTTAATCAATGGTGTTCTTTGTTGGGTCCTTTCTTAAAATTTATAATTTGTGGCGATCCAGGCCAATCTGCTACTTGCGTTCGTATGACTTATGGATATTCCATTTATGAATGAATTTTATTGGATCTAGACAGTCAATTTCTATCAGATTTCGAAAGAATTAATTTAGGATTTGCGTCTACCCAATCTTGCTCTCTATTTCATCAAGAATTTCCCCTTACTAGGTTTCCCATTACTATATATTGTTACTTGAAATAAACTAGTTCTTAATTAATTAGTTAAACCAGTCGTAAATGATCTCAATCCAACTTGCTTCTTCGAATTTTGCTTCTTTGTTAATCTTGCTTGATGAGCACAATCGATTGCGCATCTTAAATATTCATTCTTTATTGTTCCTGCAAATTGTAAAGAAAAACATCTTCTCAGCGAAATATCCTGAGTCTATTTTCTAGAAAAGGAAGGTTCATACTCATTTAATCATCATAAATTACATCAGTGTATGGATTTTTAAATATAGTTCCAAAAATTGTGGAATCTTGTTTATATAAACCTAATCACCTCCTAATGAACTTATCTACCCGCTCAAGATCAATCTTAGGAATGCGATCTAAGTTGCTTGATATGGTTGTAAGCATAAATTTTCTAATTAAATTTTAAGAATTATTGATATTCTTAAAATGAACTGTAATGTATTTGTAGATATCCTCTTTGGATCTTAGCCGGCTGGTAAGTTCATCACTTTTCACTAAGCTTGATTCGCTCATCTACTATTCCATTTTAATAGTCAATATTATTTTAATTTATATTATATTATTTAAATAGGAATTTATTAATCGTATTTTCTTCTTAAGTATGTTTTGATTCCTCCTATAAAGATTTTTCATTTACATAATAAAAGTAATTTTATATAATTGCATTTTTTTTATCATAAATTTTTAGAAATTTAATAAGCCAATCGGACTATTTAAATCTAATTAAAATTACTCTATCTGATGAGAATGATTATCTATAATCCTGACTTTTTTTTATTCCTAATTTTTGTTCATGGTTTTATTAATATGAAATTCCGAAGATTTTTATCATCATTTCTTATGATTTATTTTAAATTGAGAATCTCGAAACTTATAAATCAATAAAATTGTGGTTTATATTTTAATATGAAATTTATTTTTATTTTTTTGTTGTTGAGATAAATATGCTACTCTTTAATAAAATAAATTTAATCAAAAGAGATAGCTCTCCTCAAATTCCTCAAATTAGATTATTTGAAAATAACAAAGAGCAGAGATTTAGGTAAGTAACACAATTAAAAAAGATTGGATTACGCTATAAGAAAAGTATGTTAATCAATTACTTTACCCTCAATATAGGAAAGCTTGTTTTTACATGAGGCATCAGATAAAAAACGCATGATCTCTATGTATGTGGGAAATTCTTTGCTTCTAAAAGAAATCTTAATCGCCATTCTCGGGAAAATCATCCTACAACTCCCTGCTTCCCAAAATCTTAAAATTCATAGAAACAAAAATAGATAACAGTGAAGATATACAATAAAACAATCTCTAGGTCCAACTATGATAAAGAAAAATCTCAGCAAGAGAGATGATGTAAATAAAAACACAATCTAGAGAAAACTTTCAAAACAAATAACCCACGAAGAGATAAAACCTATTAAATTAATATTGATCAAATATATTTAAAATTAAAAATTTATTTAAATTCATTAATAAACTAATTAGCAATAAGTTTTTAAAGATAATAATTGAAAATGAAGGAATTTATCAAAAATCTTTTACAATTTAAACTAAATGAGCAAGTATTAATATTGAAAAATTCTTGGTGTGTTTTTTTTTTTTATGAAATATTTATTCTCGAATTCTCATTTTTATCAATTATCGATTATAAATCTTTGAATATTAAGAATTTTTAAACTTTAAAATAAACAGTATAAAACTTTAATTTTTTACATTTATATTAAAATGGAATAATATTTTTGAATGCCTTTTCAATACTCTCTATTGGCACTTTTTCTATCAAATAAATATGTAGTAAGTTAATAATTTTTTTTAAAATTCTAGCATTTTCATCTGGTTTGCCATAAGTTACTTACTTTCCAAATTAAAATTAATTTTAATCGTACTTTATTAGATATATGTTGGAAATATGCGATTTTCAAAATTATTAACTTTCATAAATCTTTGGCAAATATCTATACTTTATCTGATATACAATAACATTTTCTAATTGTTAAGTTCTTCGCTTTATAAGAATTGAATTAGAAAATCAAAAATTAATAAATATAAAAAAGACATCAGTAAATCACTTTTCATGCTTTATTTATCACTCTAAAATTATGCAGATAAATAATTCATTATTTCTCTTTTATAAATAAACTAATATACTCAAATGTAATTCAAATCAGTTTATTTATTTCTCTATTTTTATATTACTAATTGTTTTGTATTTTATCAATAGTCTGCATTTTAACTATAATTATATTTTATATATATTTATTTATATATTCAGAGAAAAAATTACGATAGGCTTAATTTACAAAAATATTAAGAGATTATACACTAATATTATCATAATGTTCAATAACTAATTATATCTACTCTTCTAATGACTTAGCTAGAGTAGAACTTTTTAGAAAAAATTAATAAATAAAAAGAAATATGATTACTAATTAGTTTTTTCATGCATATAAAAATCTTAGTTTAATAAAATACAGAATATTATTCCTTTTTTTTGTTTTAATAATATAACTTGATTTATTTATATAAAAAATTGGCAGTTGTTCTATTTTACAAGAATAGATTTCTCAATTCTTTAGTATTTTATCAATATCTATGTGATTTCTCGTAATCTTATTAATAACAAAAGAGAATAATGAAAGAGGACCAAGTTAAAATCTTGACCTTTAAACATCTTTAAACTTTAACCAAACTAATGATCCCAATCTTTTACGATCTCGGATCTATCGCAAAATATTCAAGCCATATATCATATCGTTGAGCATTCATTTCTATGGCACTCTCTTATTCAAGTAAACATACTATAAATTATATAGCGAACTTTGATTCCTAGACGAGAAACTATTATAAATATTTATCAGCAAAGAACATACAGTTACAAAGAAAGCCAATTATTTGGGATTTTAGATTATAATATGAAGGGAAATATTTATATTTGATAAGCCTATTAAGTTTTCGCATACAACTTCCATAATTTAATGAAGTTAAACTTAAACTCAAAAATGCTATTTCCCTTTTTTTTACTTATATTAGAACATAGCTGTAATGTTATAGGACCTTGAATGGTCTGAATGAGCTTCACAGTCTGAATCCAATAAATTATGTTATAGATCTGGAGCTCCTAGAAATTAAGATTGTTAACTTTGAAAAAGTAAGATGCATTAAATCATTTACTATTTCAATTTCTTAAAATACATTATATTCATGCCTTCAGTATTCTAATTAATCAAAAGGGATTCATTTATGGGTTTCTATACTTGTGGCTGAATAACAATTACATATGCATTAATTTTTATGTGAGCATCGGTCTCAAAAGAAGCTGTGCATGTGATGAGAATCAAAGAAGAACCAAAATATTTTAGAAATCATTTTAAAATTATTGATTCTTTCATACTTTCAAGAATTATCAGAATCTATGGACGGAACTTTTGTGTCTTGATGAATAAATCTAAGAAAATTGATTGTAAATCTTAAAACACTAAGTAAACTTGAAGTTTGGAAATCTTATTGAAATTATAATAGAAAACCTTAATATTTATATGCACTTAATAACTAAAAGACACTCTAGTCTCATTATCTAAAAAAGAAAAAAGGTTTTATTCTAGTATATTAATTAGGTTTTAAAAATGGTGGAATGAAAAAATTCTCTAAAACTCCTTCTTATTACCTTTATTGTACAGACTGGACAGTAACTGGACAGTAACTGGACTTTATAAATTGTTCTATAAGTTTTAAATTCATTATAAACTTAGACCTATTTAAAGTATCCAAGATCATAGACTATTTTACTAAAATATTATATATTTATTGCATAATACTCTTTGAATAAATTTTTTAATATATAAATTTAAATCACTTGAATGAATATACTTTGTTCTAAAAAACCCTTATCTCTATTTTGTCAATTATATTTTAATAAATTATTCTTAAACATTTATAATTAATTATAAATAATGAGCTTTTCTTTTCTAGAGTATCGTAAACATTTAAACGAAAAAGAAGAATAAACAATCGATTATCTTAAGTTTAATTTTAAAATTTATTCTTTATCTAATTAATTCACTACCTTAGTTTAAAAAAAATTTGTACCAAAGAGATTATACATTATACAAAAATATTTCACAAGATTTAGGATGAAATTATAAAATATATAATTACACATTAATCATTTTATTTGCAACATTGTAAAATTGATAAAATGTCACATTTATTTTACAAAATCTTTTTAATTGTAATTTAAAATAGATAAAAATCTTTAAATCAGACTCAATTTAGTAATATATTCTAGTTTTATTGTTATAAATTTATATACAAAAGCAATGTAGAGTACATTAATTTCAATTTAAAGATTTAAAAAACCAATCTGATACTGATTTCACGTCACTCATTTTATAATGAATTATTTTATTAATATTCATTTTAGAGTTAATTATTGGTACTTTTATAGTTTGAAATACTTAGCTTGTTTTAATTATTTTTTACTATTTGATATAATACCCTAAAAAATGTTTTTTATAAAAAATATTTCCATTTACTCTTTTCTTAGCATCTTTAATCAATGCAATATAATATGCATCACACCTAACCTGTATGTATCTATAATTTTTAAAATGCATAATATTTTTAATTAGAACTATCTTGCCTTTTAACTCAATATTTAAGGAATGACTTTGAAAATTTTAATTTAAATCAATTAAAAAAGTCTTTTTATATGCCAATGAGCTATATTAGTATCAAATAGATCAATTTTATTATGAATTATTGATATAAAAGTACATTATTAAAATAAAATTAGCCATTATTTTTTACTAAAAATGGAGATTAACTTAAACATATCAAGAAGAAAAAAAAAACTTAAGCTTTATCTTAGAGATATTTATATTTAAATAAATTAATTTATGAGTATTTAATATCATATTGTGTCGCTTTTGGAGTTAATTTTTTGCATAAAATTTAACATTATTTGTTAAAATTTAAGTTATTAGTTATTAAACATTACAAATATTAGAAAAACTATAAAATTCATATCATATCTAATATTATAATATTCTTTTCGATTATCATTAATATTTAGGGAAGAATCTTTTTCTCCATATTTTGTTCTTTTCAAAGACTACAAATTAATATAATTATTAGAAAATAAATTATTTTTTAAAATAATAACTATTTACTGGAAATAGATAAAATTAAACCCTTACTAAATTTAGATAAACATTTGAAATATTCCCAATATATATTTATAAAAATTTATGCAAGTAATAATAAATCTAAAAAGTTATGCATTCACAAAAAATCATTACTCTTTTTACAAATTATTTATTTTAGTGTTTAAATACTGGAAAATGAAGGCTATTAAAGCATCCCTCAATATAAGAAATAAAAAATTAGATATGTTATTAAACTGATGAATATATCTAAAAATATTTTGCAAAATTGTTAGTTCAATTTACTCTTTTCTTTGTATTTAAATTAAAATTATTTATATATGTGTTTAATTTGAAGAATTTTTGTTTTTTAATTAAATAAAGATATTGTTTTACTATCTGTTACACCCGAGTACCCCCCACACTCCCCAGTCCCTAAACAGAGGTACCCCCCCCCACCACTCCCCCCACCTCAAAAATGAAGTCCCCCTAATATAACCCACTTTATATGAAAAATAATATTCCCAAGGTCTGAATCGACTCCCTTCATGACATCTCACTCACATAACAATATTTATACATAAATGACATAATTTTTCAAAATTATCTATTATCTTTTTAATTGCTGTTTTGATTTTATTTTGAATTTTTGGCAACTGTAACTACGTCCGTCGAATATTTAAGACATATACTGCCATAGGAAAATATATTTCAATTGAGTTTACATTGTCTAGACTTATTGCAGATAATTAATACAATAAAGCTATGCACATAAAAATTCCAAAAATCTTTTTCACAGAAATCATCTCATTTCGATTTAAATATAAAAATTAACATGAGTAATTTTTTTTAAAAAAATAATTTACTCTCTTATATAAATACTATTTTATCATAAAAAATGATAATGATTATGCTAAGATTTAACAAATTTAAAAATAAAAATAAATTAACAATCATTATCATTTTTTATGATAAAATAGTATTTATATAAGAGAGTAAATTATTTTTTTAAAAAAAATTACTCATGTTAATTTTTATATTTAAATCGAAATGAGATGATTTCTGCTGAAAAAGATTTTTGGAATTTTTATGTGCATAGCTTTATTGTATTAATAAAATCTGCAATAAGTCTAGACAATGTAAACTCAATTGAAATATATTTTCCTATGGCAGTATATGTCTTAAATAGTCGACGGACGTAGTTACAGTTGAAAAAAATTCAAAATAAAATCAAAACAGCAATTAAAAAGATAATACATAATTTTGAAAAACTATGTCATTTTATGCATAAATATTGTTATGTGAGTGAGATGTCATGAAGGGAGTCGATTCAGACCTTGGGAATATGATTTTTCATATAAAGTGGGTTATATTAGGGGGACTTCATTTTTGAGGTGGGGGGAGTGGTGGGGGGAGGTACCTCGGTTTAGGGACTGGGAGGAGTGGGGGGGGTACCTCGGGGTGAACAACTATCAATGCATGTTTAAGCAACTGTTATAATACTAATTATAATTAAATTATAATCTGATTATAAAATGTCATGGAATTATTGAGGACTTTCAATAATGCCACAGACAGTAATGATTTTTGTAATTTCATCAACCAATAAAATATTAACATAGGAATCAAACAGCGTTGATACTATGACTTACATTTTTTTTTATACGTCTATTTATATTACTAAATTATTTGTTAAGTAAACAGATGAACATAATTTAAAGAATTATATAATAAACAGATATTTTTGGATTAATAAAAATAGGTAAGCTTTTACTCTCATCGCTCAAACTTCCTTTTTAGAAAGCATATTAATATATAGAATCTGGTTAGTTAAGTGTACATATAAATTAACTCTGCTGAAGTATAACTATAATCTGTTATTTATTTTCATCATGTATCTAAATTATACCACTTAATTATAAAATATCTCTTAAGCTTCTTTTTGTTTATAATAAACTATTTTTATGTTGCTAAGTTATTCTTCCAATTCATCAAATCATCAATTTTAAGCGTAAAACCATAACTTTATTTCTTAATAATTTTGAATAATTTTACAAACTTGTTTTTTTATTTTGAGTAGATAAATAAACAAAATTCCCTTATATTTAATTATTTATATCATATAAATATCTATATAACATTAATTTCTCATATATTTATTAATTGTATTGAATATTCATTATAATAAGCTTTCATGAATAATTTTAAGTTATTATTTATAATTGATGAAAGTAGATTTTAGAAATATATTTTATCCTTTTCAACTACTTTTGCTAAAATAACTCGATCATTTATATCTAGATTTAATTCCGAAAAATTACAATGCAGATTTCCTTGCTAGAGCTCTATTTTAATCTTGGAATCTCTAAAGCTAAAAATTTAATCCATATTAATTGCTAATTATAATAAAATATTAGAGTCAATGTTTCTCTTAATTACTTTTATATTTCTCTCAATTTACAACTTAAAATCGTTTTTAATATAAATTTTGGACTAATATATAAATAAATTATATAAATGGATATCAAATGAAACTTGAAAATACTAATATCATAATAATTTTGAAATTCTATCTTAGATCATTTCAAAAGATAAAATATCAATTATAATCAGAAAAGTAATAATTTTAAAACTCCTGCTTAAAGTATTAATATAATAATCAATTCATCAACATATTTTTTGTTAGCTCCAATTGATTTTGATTTTTATCAGTTTTAGCATTATGAAAATTCATTAACTTACAAATATTTAAACGTCCCAATAAATAATTCGCACTTAATAAATATAATTATAAGTTAATAAAAATCGAATTCGTTATACTGACAATCATTTATTATATTTAACTTTTCTGAAGATCTGTTGATGCTTATTATAGGCTAAGAAAATCATTCTATTTTAGCAATTAAATAAGCAATGGATTTTACTTAATTTGCTCCAAATTAACTGAATGTTCCCCTAATATTACATTTATTCAGACTACTATTCGTCTAATTATTAAAATTTATATTTACTTAAAAATCCGTTCAAAGTGGCTTAATTTTAATATAATCGTAAACTAAGTGATTTTGATCTTTAATTTTTGATTCACTATATAATAAATGATAACAGTAGATAGTTGTTTAAATTTAATTAAATAAAATAATCAAAAATAAAATTTACATTATAATATGCTAGATTTCAAAAAAATAATTTCTTGAGAAGGCATCTTATTTTAAAAATACATTTAAATTGGGAAATTATGAAAATAAATGATTAATCGTAATAGTAAATTTATATAACTGCCACTAATTAGGAGAATTAGTATTTCATATTTTAAGAAATCAAATTAAACTGTTATTTATTTTAAATAAGAGTAGTTAATCAATTATAAACAAATTTATTTATTAATGGTCTATTAGTCTAGCAGGGTTTTCAGTCGTTTACTTTATATTAAATAGCAAAATTAAATCAATAAAATTTGTAGATTGTATTAATACGAAACTGATAATGTTTATCTGTATTAATTATTAAATATGTTATTCGATATAATACAGACCACTAAAAACCCTTTCATACTGTTCAACATCCAATATTTATTTGTTTTTTATTTCTGATATTTAAAAAAGATACAGCTTAATTTTATGTCTTTAAATTATTATTAAGAACACTCCTTTTTTGTTGTAGTTATATATATATATATATTTACAAACTGATTTAATTATATATTATCAAATTTTCCATTTTAAATTTATTTCAATAATTATAAAAATCATATTTAATCAAGTGATATATATGAAATTTTTTAAAAATGAATTTTTATTTGTACATAATTATTTCCAATGTCACATTAATCTAATCTATATTATACGAGACTGAATTGTATTGACTTCGATTATTAATGTATTAATTAAAGATTTTATGCAAAATATTAAGTTAAGTCTTTAATATTTTAATGTAAAATGGAGCGGAAATAACCCCTTTTAAAATGGCCTGATGAAACAAATGAAAAAATATAAATGCCCGAGTTAATTTTCGTACGAAGATAAACAAAGAGAAAGTGACAATTGACAGGTAAAGTGCGAACGTCAAATTAACTGTGGGTTTTTGTTAATGTTTTATATTATTTTAGATTTAACTTTGATTTATTTGAAATTAAATTAGTATATAGTAATTGAAATAATAATTGTTGAGCTTTATAGACTTGTATCATATTTTAAACTACCATTTTTCTTTATTTTTATTAACAGATAGATGATTTGTAAATAAAAATAGATATATGATAAATCAATTTATTCAATTAATACCATGACTAAAAAATTATAATTAAATCTTTTTAATCTTGGTTTATTGATAATAAGATAAGTAAAATCAAATAAGAATTTTAATATTTAATTAACTTATATCTTTTAGAATTTGGCATAAAATTAATTATTATAGTTATTATCAAAGGAATTAGATAAAACAAAAAAAATGTTCTTATACTTTTAGTAAATCCAATGGGTACAGAGTATATTTTTTCAATTTAAAATATCCTGAATTAGATTGATTCTCATATTATAGTGATTGATGTAAACATCAAGTTTAATTCAATTGAATAAATTTTGTTTAGTTAATTATTTATGCAAATTAACTAAATAATATCAAGCTTGATACAGTTTAAGAGATTATTTTTATTATAAAATAAATAAAGAG
>ARYC01020350.1:0-18008 GCA_000711775.1 Oxytricha trifallax
GTAATAAATTCCTCTAAGAGAAGATCAAGAAACCCAGTGGAGTCTCTTAGAGTTGAAGTGTAGAAGTAAGTCAAAATGAAGAAAGCAGCCAAAAACTTTCCAGTCTCTGAGATCAATAAAATCATGGTTAAATTGAGGCAATGAAGATTCCTATATTAAAAATTATTGACTTAGATTCTTGCCTAGAAAGCTACCTTACTCTTGAAGATAAATTGAGAAGAGAGTCATTACTGATGACTAATATGCTTACAAGATATATCCTTTCAATTACTTCCTTGCTGATGACAAATTCCAAATGTAATTTGCTAATGAGTATTATGCTCTTTAAAAGGCAAAGTTAAATGAGTGCAGGCTTATCATCTGGCTTGATGCTATTTTACTTGGTAAAGATCATGTAGCCTTCAGGCTTCCTTTACTTGAAATGACTTACAGAGAATTCTTATCTGACAATAGATGTCAGAGATAAATTGGTTAGTTAGTATAGCAGATAGTTGAGGGGATTGAAGAGCTTCACAAGCTTGGTTATGTTCATAGAGACTTAAAGCCAGAAAACATCATGATCAACTTTCAGCCTCTTAGAGTTTATATTATTGACTTCAACAGAGCTCAAAGAGTGCAAGGTTCTGCATAAGGAAATGTATACGGCACTCCTGGATATTTCCCAGAGAGAGAGATTGGAGAGATGGAGACACTTAATGGGATATCTGGGCTCTAGCAGTAATAATAATAGAGAGCGACATGCCAAGAAACGATTACTTTAGCTGCAGAGATGAGAGAGATTCTAAGCAGAGAATCAAACAATATCTCGAGAAAAATAAAATAAATGGAGGTCTCAGAGAACTTGCATACTCAACTATTATCAAGCCAAGCTAAGAGAATTAACAAACCATAGAAACAATCAAACATCAACTAAGAAAGATAAAATTCAGAGAACTGCCACATGACTCTAAGCTTATGTTTGTGTGAAATATTTAAAAAACTCGCTTGTTATACTCACTTAAATTACTAATATTTAAACATTAAACCCCTACATAAACCCTATTAAAACCCTAATAAAGTATGCACTAATAGTCTACTTTTATCAGTCAAAAACTCAATCAAACTACTGAAAGGGTTTTGGGGTTTTGAATGTTAATATCGAAACATATCTTAAAGTTTTCTCTTTGTCTACTTTTATATTAATTTTTAAAAAACTTAAAAATAATTTAAATCCGCAAAAAACTAATGTCATTTCATAGCAAAATGATCTATAGACAATAATAATTTGCATTATTGTACTATAATAAAAATATAAATAATGTAAACTAAATATATATATAGGCGTTACGAGCTTTGGTTATACAACAGAATATTTTGATAAAATGTAAACAGCTTTTCTGCTTGAGTTGTGAATAATTCTAATTTATATTGTTTTAAATAAATCATATTGATTCTCCTCATAATTGAAAGTTGGTGTAGAGATTTTACAAATTTTTCTTCAAACTGGACAGACTCTCAAATTTTTCGAGCATTTCACTTTCTGGATATTGAAACTGATCTGATCTGTTGAAATAATAGCTAGTCTATCTACTCTGATTATTTTGAAGTAACATATTAGCTAAACACTTCTATTGCTTACAATTTCTTTGCCTCTCTGACTCATTCGCATTTGATGTTTTCAGACAGACTTCGTCATTTTCTTTGATGCCATGAGATCGAATTTACTGCGCTAAAGAGGATGAGTTGAGTCCACGGAATTGGTTACTTAAAAACGCAAAGAAAAGTTTTTTTTCAAAACTTTATTGTATTTGCAATAGGTGGGGTCATCCATCGTCTATTAGTATGTCTATTGCATAGTGAGTCTATGTGGTAGCTGTTTATAATAAATTTCTAGCCCTTAAAGATTTTTTTAGCTTGATAGTTTATGATAATAAGTCTATATATATTCATAAATTGTGATTCAAAATTACAATAATAATTATTGAATATTTGAATCTATGTTAAAATTAGTAAAAACCGAATTCAAATTCAGATTCTTCTTTATTTAACAACTATTTTATTTAAGACATAATCAAGCTCAGCACTAGATTTAGTATCTTGATTAATAACCATAGTACTATATTCCAAATCTTACAACTAGAGACTTGTTTCAATAAGATTCTGTACAGAATTATCTAAATGTAGCAAATACTTAGAAATAAACTCATCCAACTCTTTAAAAAAATTACTCAAATTATTTAATTTTAAACATTCATTTCACTTCCAAGCGAACATTAAACAAACTAGGCTCAAATGGTTTAATCCTTTGATTAGTATCTATAGCTACTTCAGACTAATAATACTTCTACTATTAATCAACTAAATCAAAATGATGACTAAAATTAAGTTCTTTTATTAAATATATAATATACAGTTTTAAAAATCTATCTTTTTAATATTTCCCAACTACCAGAGTTTAGTGAATTTCTAAAATAGAACTGATGATAAACATTATCCTTAAATTCAAAGCCATCAAAATCAATCTGATATGACTAGTTACTCAATAATATTTTAAATTCGAAATTATTTATTTAACAACTGATTTGTACTTTAATTAAGACAAATTTTTTTAAAACAAAATTTACTGTCAATTTTTTTCTAAAAAAAAAGAGATGATATTTAAAATTAATATGAATATATAAAACAAGATTCATAAAAAATGTATATAATTTAATTTAATTATTTTTTTATTTCCAATGAAATATAGTTTAGGCAACAACCTCTTTGGAATACGATTTGGACCTACAACTCAAACAATAAACAGCGATGGTGATTATATCTTTATATTATTAATTATTATTTTATAAATTTAATAATAAATGACTTGATAAATGAAAGAAGATATTAAGTAGTAATTTTGGGATAAAATGCAATTGTAAAAAAATCTTTCAATACAAGAAACTATAGGACTAAGACTTATTATATTTGTGAATATTGCCCTCGTCCTAAATAGTATAAAAGATTAAACACATAGAGGATCACCTAAGAATTTTATTTTGAAAGTAAATAATTATTTGCAAATTAAATTAAATCCATAGTGGAGATAAACCTTAATTATGCAACATTTGTGAAATGAGGTTTCATTCAAAAGGCGCATTTAAACCCCTAAATTTTTATATATGAATCAAATATATACACTCATAGGTATATTTGCAGATTTAATGAGGTTATAAAAGAGATTTTTTAATGAGATATAGAAAATTATAAAATTGTGGGCATATGTTCCACCAAATGGACACCAACCCACTCCTAATTTAAAAGTGGTTCATCCCACTTATTTCTCATACCAAGAATTAACTTACCCTTTAAATCTCAATTTTGTATGAATTTTTATAATAAATGGTCTAAATTGATTCTATTCAATATATGTTTATAATTATATATTTCCAAAAATATTTTATAATATAATCTCAGTTATGAACTTCGATGTAAAAGAGCTTCATGAGCTTGGGTAAGTGTCCATAGATTTAGAGCTAAATGATTTAATGCAAATATTTGTCCTTTAGAAATAGTATTCATTGATTTAAAAAAAGCAAAAAGATATGAAAAAGCGAATTTAGCTCAAGCAATCATAACTTAAACCCCTTAATGAGTTTTATATGTGTTTTTATTGATGATGAGGGTAATACTGGGGTTAGGGTTTATTTTTGATTATTTTTCTTTATTCTTGTTAGTTTAAATGTAAGTTATTATTTTCATGCTTGAGAGCTTTACTCTTTTATTTTTTATCATAACTACATCTACATTAATGTTATGTAAAAATTTTTCCACTAGGAAATTTTAATGAGAGAACATTAATTGTTTGCTTTATTTACCTATTTAAAATAGCTAAATTTTATGAAAAAAATTTCTTATAATTCTAGGGGACTCAATTTTTATTATTTTTAGGTACACTATATAGTTTTAGTTTTTTCTTCTTGATACTAATTGGGTTTTGAACCAGATTAGAACTTTTCCATTAAGATATCATTAGTTTAAATCTAGTTTCTAATAAATTGGTACCAATTATAATTTAAAGGATTTAGAACCAGCACTAATTAAATTTTTTTTAATTTAGTAGGTTAAAATAAATATTCTTGTTGGTGTCTAAAATTTAAGCGACATTAGATATACAAAATTTAAAGATTTATATCTATATAGTCAGTAACTTTAGGTAAATTAAAATAATGAAAATCACAATTTGCAAAAGTAAGATTGCAAGCTAAATAATAACAGAATGTGAAAGAGTGCCACGCGATTCTCCGCTTACATCATTCTCTCTCTCCTATTCCTTTGTTCTCTTCAATTTCTCTACTCCTTAACCAGTCATCTCATGAGTCTCCTCCTGATTCTGCCTGATTGCTGAGTTACCTTCCTTGATGCCTCCCTGGTCTTCAGATTTCTCCACTTACTCATCCTCATCCACGATCTTGTGACTGAGGCGCTCCTTGTTGAATAAGTACCCTTCGGCCTCTAAGAATTCATTTACCATTTCACTGTATCTTTCTTCCAATTCAAGGTCTTCCTTATCTGCTAGTAGACCTAAAGCTCCTCTGATAATATCTTCATCCCAATTATCAATGTGAGAGTTGAATACTGATGTTCCCATCTCCTCATCGGCTTTTTACCACATCATTACATTCTTCCTCTCTGTTTCTCTAGTCACTTCCTCTTCTTCCATTGTCATCCCCGACTTTCCAATCTCCATCTTCATGTATCCAATTTCTAGGTTGAACATGGCGTAGTACCTCTGTCCTCTTATCCAATCTTTCGCGAATATCTGAAAGACTGGTTCTCCTGGTAGTTCTAGAGCTAAGTGATTTACAATAAGGATTGCCATCACTCCGCAATCTTCTGGATCTTTAACCTGATTTGTTTCACTTTTAGTCTCGATCTTACTGACTCTGAACTCCTTTCCAATTGTTCCTTCTGAGAATTCACTTATTTATCTCAGGTGTTTCTGGACAATTGCCAGACTACCTACTGATTTTCTGGAGTCGTATATCTCCAGTTTCTTGGAACCTCTTTCTATCTTCACCACTATCCAGTTTCTGCAGTTCTTTATGAGGCCTTAGCAGCTTATTGGGATTATCACCCCTTGAATTTCATCTTTGTACCTCCAGAATTTACCATTCTCCAGTTTCCAGTTTGTCTCTCCAATGCTTTTCTCGATGTTTTAGATTCCGTTGTCATTCATGACCAATGGGGGCAAGATTATATAATCTTGTCTCAACTGGCTGAACTGTACTTCCTCTATCTGCCTTGAAATAGCCTCCATTGTGTCTTCTTTGATGTGGTTACCTGGAATTAAGTCGATATGCTTCCACTCTGCATTTATCTCTTTTCAGTGTTAGTGTTATTTCTCTGTCCAAAGATCTTTTGAGTTTCTCCCTCTATGTCTAGCCTTCTCTCTATCATCGAATCTCCTCACTAGTTCTTTCTCCATCTTCGTTCTAAGAGCTGGGGCAGCAGACTACTGTGACCATCCTTGTGATCGTTGGGCTCCATCTTTTCTTGGCGTAGATTATCTTGTCAAATCCTTAAAATTGTACTTCTGAAAGATCAATGAATTTATATCTATTTATATCAATTTTAAAATTAAAACATGGCAAAATTAAATCTAACAAACACCTTAAAATGACTAATTTCATGCATATTTTTTATTTAGACATTTCTTAATTTCCCTAACTTTTTCTTCTAAAACAAAAAATATATTAATAAAGAAGATATGCTAAAAGAATTTTATCATTTTTAGGAGTTTTTAAATGATGTAAATATCTGATTAAAAGAACAATTAGCTAAAGTGATTTTATAAAAATAAAAAAAATTTAAAGGGGAAAAAATACAAGTCTAACATATCTTTCCTTAATATAAAAGCTATAATCTATATGTTAATACGATAACAACAAGTTGAATATAAAAATTAACATAATATAGTTTTTAAATTCGTTAAAAGATTGAAAGTGATGCTTCCGAACTAAAATTAACTGAAATTGCCAACATTAGCCTCATAAATAAAAACATATAAAAACCTCATTAAGGGGTTTTGGGGTTTTGATTGGTACCTCAAGGAAATTCCCGAAATGATAGCTGTGGATCAATGCTTATATTTAGATTGATGTTTGGGCAGTTGTTAAATAGTATAGTAGTGATATGGAAATAATAATTTACTAGAAAGAAATAATCAAATAATTTCATAGATTGGTAAGGAGATTTAAACTAAAAGATTATTAGAATAGAAGAATTGCCATTGTAAAATCGTTACCTATCCAATTAATCCTTATAAGATACAATTTTACATAAAAATACTGCCTGATTCAAGAGAAATGAAGAAGTTATACAATTAAAAATCATTAGATTAAAAAAAATTAACGTTCAATTAATATATTTTATTAAATCTCATGAAACTTGAGTTTTCATTACAAAACCCCAATAAGACCTTAACTGTGCCAAACAAATCAAATAAACAAACTTCTAATTTAATGGTGGGATTTAGGATTTTGATTGACTAAACATTTGAAGTCTCATTAGAGTCTTAACTATTTTATTTAATAATTAATTGAGATAAGATGAGATTCATCAAGAGTAAGATGTCACTGACATTAATAATAATGAAGAACTTAAATAACATTAAAGAGATGACTTATAGAAACTTCATTAATCATCCTCAATAAAAACATTTAATAAAATTTTTAAAATGCATATTTATTTTAAGTTTTCTTAATCGTGTTGATAATTTTATTATTCATATTAGTTTTCTATGTAAAAGGAAAGAGAAATATATTTTTTATTTTTCTAAAAGTTATAAGAGAATATAAATATTTTCATAAGTATCGAAGCAAAAAATAAAATATATTTAACTACGAAATATTTAGAATATTCTTTTATTTTAAAATTGAATTTAGATTCATTCACATAAATAAGAAATAACCATTATTATCTTTTTAAATCTAGCATAATATAAATAATAGTGAATAAATAACTTTAAAGTAATTAAACTAAGTTGTTTTTTTATATTAAATTTTAATTATTTTCTTACTATTTATTAATCATATAATTTTTACATATAAAATGCATTTATTACAAGTTTAAATATTTAAATCATTTGATTGGTTAAATAATTTCTTCTTTAATTTATGGTAGCTTATCTTATTTAAAAAAAACAAAAGATGTTATGATTATACAATATGGTAGTATATAATCATATAATATGAATAATATTCTTTAATAAAAATAAAGGAGAATTAACAAATTTTAAAAAATAATGACCTCATTAACAATTAACCAGCCTTAAATTTCAAGTAATCACCAAAATCAGATAAATTAATCCGATAATAAGCAAGAGTTCCCATGCTATGAAGAGCATTCTATGGAATAGCAATTAAATATTTTGGACAGAACAGAGCTAAAGAAGTTCTTTGACTTCAAATAATATGTAAATCTTTTTTAATTAATTTATGTTTATCTATAGCTTTAATGAATTTAATTTAAATAGTAACCTCAGTTATCTTTATTTATTTTTCCTTAAAACCTAAAATAAATTTTAAATTAAAAATGATCCATATAATTATATGTTTGTTATTTATTTTAATTTTAAATTGTATATTTAATGAGGAACTTTACTTAATGAATAGAGTATACCATGATTTCAACATAACTTTAACTTTATAAATTTTTTATATCAGGCAAGTAATAATAATAATGTGACTTATATCAGAGTTTTCAGTTAGACTATGCTAAAAACTAATTCTATTCTATAAGAGGCTAAAATACCATGTGATTTTTAATTACTATGCTATTGAGAATTCCAAAACATAGATATTGATTAAATTAAGCTTCATTATACACTCATAATTATTTTTAATTATAATATAGCTTTAAGATTAAGATAAATTGACAAAAATATAATATCTTTTTAGGAAGACTATAAAATATTATTAAAAATTTATTAATTAAAACATAATTATTATTTATATTAATTCAGAGTCTTAATTATATTTCATATTTAAAAATACAATTAAATCAAATTTAATTATCTAAATACTTTTTTATAATATAATTAATATTTTTTAATGCTTTTAACTCGAAAATGTATTTAAAAGCGCTTTATTTTTGTTATTGGACCTTTCTAACTAATCATACTAATAAAATTAGCATTTAAATATTCTTTATTTAAATTAATTAATATATAATCTTTTTTATTTATAAAACAGCAATTACAGGGATTTTAGATTTTCATTGTTGGTATTATGCAAATTCGCTTGACCATTTCTAACTTCAAAGAGTGCGAATTTTCTTAACATTTTGCAGAAATTTTAAACATTTCATTCGAAGGTCACCGAAATACTTAGCTATTATGAACTACTTTCTTTGTTATAATACAAATCCCACATTTTATAGGCATTTTGCTGTTAATTTATTGTATGCCATCCCAATTTAATATAAAATTTATTATGTTTTATAAGGCTTATATTTTCAATTATTAAAATAAATTTAAATCTTTTTAGAGTTTAATTTTTGGATTTTAATCTTTTTAGTCAGAAAACTTCAGGTTTTTGTTTCGTTTCCATGATGATGAGTTTAATTAACTTTCAGTGCTCATATCCCTTTATTAACAATAAAAATAAAATATTAAAATTGGACTAGGTTGTAACATCAATTTGTTGCTTGAGATAATTACAGGCCTAAGCTTTGATATATTGGATTGTAGATTGGTAAATGAGTTGATCAAATTATACTGAATCTTCAAGCTTTTGGAAATATAGGATTTCAATTGCATTCAAAGTGTATCTACAAATGATTTTTATGTTATTATACTGAGATTTTAAAGACTATTACAAATTAAATAAATGTAATTAATATTATTAAATGATTATTATTTAGTAATTTATTGAATTATTACAAAATTAAATTAAAATTATTTTTAATTTAATTTTGAATAGAGTTTATTAACTGCATTTAAATTATTAAATAATATTCCATCGACAACATTTACTAGTAATAAGAGTGAAGATTCTTCAACATATTTATGCCAAAGAAATTACTTGAATCCTGAACATGGAATACTGCTAAATTTTATTTAAATATTATGTTTTTTATTTTTAATATAAATAATATAAAGTTATAATATATTTTGGACCTGACTGATAACAAATTAATCATAGTACAGCATAATACAGCCACTCAGACACAACTGGAACTTGGTAATGATATTAGTCACTCTGATATATTAATTTAAATTTCTATGAACCCTTAAAATCGTACATTTAATCCTTGATTTAATTATTATTAATATTTATAAGTCTTTCAATTTCATCAAGTATAATTTATTATATTTATCAGCAAATCATGGCATTCCTATTCATTTCATCTTAAAAAATTGAGAAATCAATTAATATTTAAATTTAATATTGTAACATTATTATTAATTTTATAATTATGTTGAAATATTTTCTGAACATTAAAATATTGACATTTTTATCATTTGCGTGCAATGAATATTGTTTTTATTTAACTATTTGAATTATTAAAAAGAGAAATATTATTTAAAATTAAATGCATTTAAGTTTTATTTTATTCAATAATATTATTGAAATTAAATTTATAAAAAGTAACTTAAAATTAATATATTCTTATTCATTTAAAAACAATTATTCCTGTAAATGCTGGTTAAATTTAAATAAATTTTAACAGGTAAAAAATGATAAATAATTTAAATATTTAAATTCAGTAATTTACCATATTATTTAGAATATCTACAATAGTTTAATAGAATGAATTAAATTTAAATATATTATAATTAATTACTTTGTTAAATTAATTTGCTATAAATTGTTTGTTTACACCTTTTGACGAACTACTAAAATTTCAACTAATACAATTATTTAATTCCTTTGAATCAAAATGTAAGGTATGTTAAAAATCCACTATCATTTTAAAAAATAAATAAATATTATTTTATTTAACAATCAACCCCCTATTATTCAAATCTTAGTAAGTATCAATTTAAAACTTATTAATTTATGATTATTAGCCATAAAACCTCTACTACCAAAATCCCAATTCTTACCACATGGTAAATAATGCACAAGTTGGTAACTTCTTACCATATTCTCATATTGTTAATTTATACAAAAATAATTAAATATCTTAAGGTTGTCAGCATTAAGCCTGTTGTCAAACAATATATAAATATTATTTTTAAGTTTTGGTATCCTAATAGCCAATCTAGAGAGTGTATTAACTAGTTAATCAAGTATCTCAATAGCTTTCTTACACCTAACCACAAATCTTAGACCAAATCCTTCAGCTGGATTTGCTAATAAAAATAATTCTGCTCAGATTAATCCAAGTGGAGCTATTCATCAAGCTCAACAAACTCAATTAAATATTACTATACTACTTTAATTATTTTTTCCCACTCCTATGATGCATTAACCTCAAATATGTAATAATTATGACTAGTATCACCAACCTCCTCAGCTTCAAAGCAACTCAGAGAAAAGTGAATTGCCTTAAAATCAATCCAAATTCAAGTTCTTTTTTAAATTAAATAATATTTTATCTAAGTAAGTATTAAATATTTTCCCCACTACCTGAACTTATTTATTTCTGATATCAATAATAATTTTAAAGCCTTTGCCTTCAAATTAAGTTCGCCCTCTTATTGCTAGTTTTATAATATTTTTAAGCTATTTGTGATATGTATATTCACCCAAATAATGTTTACTAATTAGTATCTTTTGTTTTTTGAAAACAGAAATGCATCAGAGTCTTAAATTTTTTATTCATATTATTGTAGGAATACATTTGAATTTGGAAAAATAATTGTAACTATTATTTTATTTTTGGGGAAATCTAGACGATATGGTACAAAAGAGAATTGAAATCAACTGGACTTTACTATTGGAGTACCCCGCTATCACATCCATGGGCTGAGATAACTTGACTTTAATTTAGATATCAAATTAAACTAAACAAATAACAATCATGTATCTCGATCTGTGGATGCGATAGAGGGGTACCGCCAATAGAGAGGTCCATTTAATTTTTAAATCTCTATCGAACTAGTACCATACTAACTTGATTGCCCAAATTTAAATTATTTATTAATTTCTCATTTTCAAATAGATTACTGCAACAATAGAGATTAGTAGAGCAAGGACGATAGTAAAATATATCTGATAGAAATTAAGAAGAAGAAGAAGCTAAGTAATCTTTGATTGATGGCTAAATGACACAAATATCTTCCTCATTAAAACCTTTTTCCTTAGTTAGTTAATAATTATATATATAGATTAGTTAAATTTTAAGAATAAGAAGAATTATTTTATTGGATTTTATATTTAGAAAATTTATTACTCTTTCATGAGAAATAAATATATTTTAATTTATACAATTATATAGTAATTCTAAGTTAATTTTATATTTTATAAAGATATTGGTTTTTAAAAACTGTTGTATATGATTAATTTTCATTTAAATAATGCATTTTACATTAATATATTAATAATAATTTAAATCAATTAAAATTTTATAACAATTTAGTAACTTTATATAATATTCAAAGTTCATATAAATTAACCGAAATTGACATTGGAAATTATTATTTGAAGCGATAATCTCAAATAATGATGTGAATTTAATCGATGGAATAGTAATGAATGAAATTAATAAAATGCTTGAGAAATTATATCAAGAAGAAAAATCAGACTACATTAATTTATTTTCTTTCTATGAGTTCAAGAAATATGTAATTAATATTTATTTGTTTTAATTTATAGTCGTTGTGATTTCAATTTATTATAAAAATAATTTAAACTTTCTAATTTTCTTAATGCAAAATAAATTTATTGATATTATAGTTTTAAAATTATTTATATAATTGGCAAATGAAGAGCTGTACTATGTTAAGTGAACATAGTATGATTAACTTGAATGTATAAAACAAGTATTAATAAAAAAGAGACATTTTATTTGAACTACTACCAGAGTTAATGATTAAACTTACACCTATCTATTTATGGCCCCTATATTCTATAAAAACCATGAAAATTTAAAATGTAAGTTCTTTAAGGATTTGTTGAAAGTTATGTTAGGAAAAATAGAAAGTGCCTCCGACTTCTTAGAAGAAGAAAGCACCGTATTTTTAGTATTAACTATATACATATTAAAGTTTGTAAAATTTCTTATTTACTTACCCTAATTCCTTTAGAATCTCTAAAGTTAAAATTGAATAGACTTTATTGATTCTATTTATGATTACTATGATGTTATTACCATCACTTGATTTAAATATACACTCCAGTAAATAATAAAATAATTTTTAATTTATTTTATCATATTAAGGTATAGATTATTATAATTTTAATATTTTTATACTTTATATATTAAGGACTATAATAAGTTGAATTTTATTAAAAAAAGCCCTTTTAAAATATGAATTTCTTTTTTATACAATTAATATTATTTTATTTAAACAATCTTGTGAGCTTCATAATGATTCCTTTTAATGTTTGATCTTTTGCTTTGTAAAATCCTATCATGCCTTGATACAGTTAAACATATTTCCAACCAGGTTTAGGTTTACCAGTAAATATAAGATACTTGCTTTAATTGTGCCCTTCTATATAAAGTAGGCACATCCTTTAGTCTTCTTGCTTGGACTCATTCTAATTTGTTTTAGATGAATTATAAATAGCATATAATACTCGAATATATTTGCTGAGTCAAAAAACTTTGAATGATATCATAATTTGATCTGCTTTTACATTAAGTTGCTACTTTATACCTTTGCATAACACTTCACTCGTTTTTGTACTTTAAACTTGTTTAAACTCAAGTTCCAGTCGACTTTAACTTAATATTCAACTTTATCATTTTAATTCAGACTTAATTGTTATTTCAACAAAAGTATTTTACTAAAACGAATGTCTTAGATAAAAATATATATTGTAGAAACAAAATTATTATAAATTTCAATTGGTAATGTTTTTTATTCTAAAGTTAATAATAAATTGTCAATAATGATTTTATTTAAATATAATGCACAAACTTTATAATTCTACAAATTATTAAATAAGATTCAGTATTTTATGCATCAAGACAAACACTTTAATGAAATGATGGTTGGAAAGATTAATTTAATTTAAGTTTTATTATTGAAATAATTAAAAAGAATTTACTGCTCTCAAATTAAATTGAAATTTTACAAATTAAAAGAATTAAAGCAATGAGCTAATCCTTTGAGGAACTTTAGTCCTGATTAAGATATGCCACATTAATTTTGATAGTAATAATTTAGTCATTCTGATTAAGTTAATTTTTAATTCTTTCAAAACATATTATAAATTCTTCATGTATATCATTAATCAAATAATTTTCAATTTAATTATTATACATTTCAACTACAAATATATATGTTGTTTATATTATAAAAAAAATGTTAATATGAATCTACAATATAAATTTAATATTTAATTGATATTTAATTTAACATTGCAATTTCTATAAATATTCCTTGAGTAAATTTATAAGAATTATTACAAGCATAGTAATATAAATAATATATAGTTTATACTAATACTTTAAGTGCAACAATATACTGCTTGGGTTATAATGCTTTAATAGTTAAAAATAGATTTAATATATAATAATTCAGTGCATTTAAGTTTTGCCTTATTCAAAAATATTATGAAATTATGAATAAAATTAATTTAATTTATTCAAAAAAGTCATATAATAAATAATTAATCTTTTCATTAGAAATAAAAATACTTACTAACATATTTCAATTTTATTATTTGCTAATTCTTCTAATAATAAAGATTTCTAAAAACTATTTTTATTTATTTTTGTTAATCAAATTATTTATTTTAAAGACTGTATTTAGATATTTTCAAAAAAATATTTGGGGTATGATACAATAGATTGATGGATAAATGCAGGTAAAATCGTATATTTGATTACTAAATATTATAAATAAATAATTACTTGTCATTTGGCAATAATTTAATAAATAAATTGATAATAAACTTTTTAATAATTAATTATTAGATAACTTTTACTTCTAATTAAAACTTCACACATGAACCCCCAAAAAATAAACTCAAACGATTCCCTTCTGCCTGTCAATCAGACTATGAGTTTTTAACAAAATCCAGTCACCTTCTAGAATTTTATTTAACTAAAATTTATAAATTTATAAATCAGCAACCCTCTGTCCTCGTCTATGTAAGTATCATTTTGAAACTTCATAATTCATAATTTTAGCCTCTCAACTATGCCCAAAACAACAGTATTCCCATCCCAGTAAACAATGCTCCTGGCTTCAACTAGATTTTATAAGCATCAAAAAGAAATAATTAAAATATTTAGAGATCGGGTCCTCTCAGCATTCTGTCAAAAATAAATAATAAAAATTACTTATATGAGTTGTCGTTCCATTTAATCATGCAACCTTCTTCCAACACAATTAACCAGCTGTAATACAGAGAAAAAAAATATTCATATTACAAGATTTTTAAAAATTGGAGAAGTTAAAATCAAATGCAAAATATATTCTTTAATTAATTAATACTCTCAAATACCTATTATTTTAAATATATTTTTTACCTATTTCCTTATTAACAGGTCTATTAATCTCCTAAATTCTCTAATTTAACTTTCTTTGTCTGTTCCCAACAGCTATTTATGATGAATTTAATTTACCATAAGGGGTTGAGTTTGAGTTCCTCAGCAAGGCGATGACGCTATTTAATTGTAGTCTGGATATAATATATCTGAGTATGAGTGATTAAGCAATGAAGAGATTTTGTAAAGTCAATCAGTCGGTATTCGTAAGTTTCTAAAATGTTTTGCAGTAAATCCTGCTTCTTCCCTAGCTTGTTGAATTCAAGTCAGGTTTCTGGCTTTAATTTATTAAAATCATCATTGTTTTTGTATTTAAAGTGATAGAGATCTATTTTTTATCGTGTCCCCATCTTCTTAGTACCTGCCTAAGATAACATCCTCCTCATGGCTGGAAGTTTGTAGCTATCAACAATATCTTAAAATTGTGCAGAACCCACGTGTCTCAAGATTTTATCGTACTTTATGCTAAATCTCAGCTGTACTTCCCTTTTAATCAAAACCCCAGAACCCCTTGATGAATCTTATATTTGTTTTTATTGATGAGGTTAATGTTTGAGGTTAGGGTTTATATTCACATTTATGCATCATTTTCACTCTAATTTTGATATTATAAAAGAATTTTATGAAATTCTTTTTTATACTAAACTTTTATGTTTTCAAATTTGTATACATATTAAGCATTTTGATTAAGAAAAAGACATATTTGACTTACATTTCTTTCTACTTTAGATTTTTTTCAAAAGTTATCATTTCGTTTTTATAAAATTAGATGAGTGCATCATTTCAAATATTTGGCTTATATGCACATATACATTTCAAATTTACATAATAAAGCATTTTAAAATTCAATATTATACTTTCATTTCTTTTTGCACTCGTTCTTTGTTAACATATTTTTTTTCAATACAAAATAGTTTAGTAACTTGAGAAGTGTTAAAATAAAAAATCTGCATAAATGAGTCGTTTTAAGGTGTTTGGTAGATTTGATTTTGCAATCTTTTAGTTAAAAAATTGTTATAAATGGATATTAAGCTTAAAATTTTCTATAACAAATTTCACTAAGATTTTTTACACTTATTAAATTTTATGGCCACTTTATAGGAGGTCAACTTAATAAAGATACATGGAGAAATTTGCGAAAACTATAGCAAGTTTCATAGATGGATATCAATTTTAACTTAAAATTTTAACTTATCAATTTCCATTAAAAAAGTACTTATTTTGTTTAAATTTAATTAATACTGGTACTCAATCAGTAGAATTTTAATTGGTACAAATTAAATAGTACCAAAACTTAATTAGTACCTGGATGTCAGCTAATGAGGTTTTAATAGAATAGTTCAAAAATGGTTTAAAACTTAGTTATTACCATATAAAAAATTAATACTATATTAGTACTAAAACATTTTTTTAAAAATGGAGGCCGTAAGAATTATTAGATAATGTTTTAATAAAAATTAGTTATTATAGTATGCAAGAAAGGCAAACAGTTAATGAACTTTTCTATAAATTTTTACTGTGGAATAAATCCAAGATAGCATTTATATAGATGTATTTTTTGATGATATAAAATAAGAAAATTAAAATCTCAACCATGAAAATTATAAATTATATTGAATCAAACACAAAAATTAGATTGAAAAAAAATAAACCCTTATCCCCAACATTACCCTCATCAATCAAAACACATATAAACTCATTAAGGGGTTTTGGGGTTAAAATAAATAAATAAATATGAATTGAAAATTTATATGTTGAAATTCACGCATGCGACCTGGTCACATGTTCAGATTCTTCTGTCGAGTCTCCTAGATATTACACAATTAAGTAAATAACTAACTAATCTTACCTGGAAAGTATTATGGTAGTTGATATTTGAAAACGTTTTAATTAATAAATCATTAAATAATAAATATTAATTCAATTAATCATAAACTTATCCTTCAGTTTATACCTAAAAATTACTAATTATTGAAAATTCTAATTTATGTTAAATTTAATTAACGCCCATTCAAATCAAATTCTTCTTTATGAAAAATTTATTTAATTTGAGATTCAATCAAGGTCCACTATAAAATTTGCATTTTTCTTAACAACCTCAATACTAGAATTCAAATATGTAATCATTTGGCGTTCAACAAAATTATTCTGCCCAGAATTATCAAAACTTTGTAAATGTTTACAATCAAACTCAGCAAACTCTATTTAAATTTACTTTATTTTGTTAGTGTTAAATATTAACTTCATTACCTAGAGAACTTTAATAAGACTAGGCTCATATAATTTAATCTTTCAGTTAGCATCAATAGCTGCCCTATATCAATAATAAAACTCTCAAAACCCCTAAATGAGTTTTGGAAGTGCTTTGATTATATGGATTTAGTTCGATGCTGGGACTATTAATTAAATGCGAGACAAATATTACAATCTTTTGAGGGTCTATTAATGATGATGTGTATATATATATATTAAAAGTTTAAACTGCAATATATATAAAGAGAATAAGTCAAACCAGTAACAAACTGTGTCAATAGTATTTATCTTAAAAAAAGTCCGTCAAATCTTGGCTGCCATCTAGCTGTATGTATAAAGCAATAATAGCTTAATTCTAAGACTAAGAAGCTATAATAATAGAGTATGATATGATTCGCAAAGATTACTACTCCAAAAACAGTGATAAAGATGCTGAATATAGAATAAATTAATTTAAAGACACTAAAATCTCTAAATATGGCTTAGTAAATAATAATAAAAATAAATAAAGATAAGACTAGACAATAGAAAAGATAGAGTCATGATTAAGCAAAAATAAACTTCAGGCCAAGTGCATTTAAATTAAATTTTACATAAAATTCTATTAATTATCCCATCTCCAAACTAATTTACTAAAAACCAAAGCACTTATAAACCTCAATAAGTGTTTTGGGATTTTAAATATAGCTGCCGAAGACCGATTCAGTCTAGGTGATCACTAAAATCAAGTTCTTTTAAATTAATAATGCAATATAAAGTAAAAAAAAATATTTTCTAATTATAATTAAAAATATTTCCCAACCAGAGTTATGTGCCTTCAAGAATCAGAACGGATGATAATCTTCAACAATAAATTCTAAGCCCATAAACTTAAGATCAACCTGAGACGACTAGTTATAAAAATTTTACTATAAATTTGAAATTATTCTATACAAAAACTTGTTATCGCTTAATTAATCTTAAATTATTTGAAATAAAATTACTGACAACTTTTAATTTTTCTGAATAAAATATATCAAAATATAGTTTAGGCAAAAACCTCTCTAGAAAACAGTTAGGGCCTACTACTTAAAGAACAAATAGAGATGGTGATTAAAATATATTATGATCTAAATTATTTAATGAAT
>ARYC01020351.1:0-19382 GCA_000711775.1 Oxytricha trifallax
CACCTTTGATGTGACTGGTTTGATGTATCCTTAGCTCATCATGACTTCAGTAGGATCACAATCAGATTGTCTGTACTTGATGGGGTTCTTCTAGCTGCTGAAGTGTTGGCTGATAGGAGTGTTCGACCTGAAAGAGGTGTTCATCCTTGACTTATCAGGGTAAAACTCCATTTCTTCAGAGTCAGAATGATTTTTGTGGATGCTGCTCCTTCTGTAGTTGCTCTGGAGTCTCAGATTAGGTCCATAGCTTGTGTGCCTGTTCCTGGTATGGTCTGGAGTATGTGTGTTCCCCAAACTCTTCATGAAGGAGGTCTTCTTCTAAGAGGTAGTGTTTCTTTGGTGGAAGAAGTTGCTCTGTCTTTAGTGACCCTGCTTTGCATCATTGACATCATCGCTGGAAGAATCATTGGCAGCATCACCAGTAGCATTAACTTGAGTTTTACTCTTCGAGGAATTGATGCTCTTACTTCCACTCTTCGGAGGTGGGCTTGAAGGTGAGGGGTTAGCTTGAGACTTAGAGGTCCTGATCTTTTTCAGTCTATCTTTCTCAGCTTTGTCAGAATCCTCGATAAGTTTTTAGATCTCATTGATAAAATCAGCATGTGAGGGATCGGCAAACTTGTTCTTGAATTCTTCCATTAGTTCATCTTTTAACTCAAGGCCAGATAGATTAAAGACTCTGTTGACGAGGGAGTTGTTTATCTTCCTTTGTTTAAGATTGGGAAGATTAGACATGTTGTACTTAGCTTCAAATGATTGGCATGTTGCAGTGTAGAAGGTGCTCCCATTGCTTGAATTTGCATCGATTTTGATGTCATGCTGCATTTATTGAAGCCATTCACTCATATTAGCACAGAACACTTAACCGTCTTCCAAAGTAAACTCAGAGTGAACCACGTTGTTGAGAGAGGAGAGGTCAATAGTCTTGGAGACGAATGTGAACAATGGCCTGTAGAATAGCTCCCTGAAATTCTGGCTGGCATTTTTGCACTGGATCAGCTTCTTCATGAACAATGTCACGTTGAATGGAATTCCTGATGCAAGAAACTCGAGGGCAGAGAGAGAACCTGAGAAGTTTTGCTTGGAGTTCTTGCAATGAAAGTTTATCTTGATGTAGTGAAGAAGTCGTTCAATTTACAAGTCTCCAAATGATCGTTCATGGATGAACTTAAGAATATCCAGGTTCGTGTGGGTGAATGAGAGAGTTCCTGTTGGAAGCAAAAGTTAATCAAACTGATTCATTTAAAATTATAAATATCCTATCAGATTCGGCTTAAATATTGTTTTGGTAATCTCAGAATGATTTGCATTGGTGTTTTGTTTAGACTTATTAGAGACCCTTATATTTTACTATTAAACATTAAAGTACTATTATATGTTAACCCCAATAAGGAACAGCACTTAAAAGTTATCCTAGTAGCAGATCTAGCATGAATCATCCTCTATGAGCTAGTAATCATAGACCTCTTTCGCCCCCAAATCAATTCTGAACTATGGGTTTCTTAGTAATCAACAGTTCGAAGAGATCAAGACGAGTGCGCTGAAGCCATAGTCAAAGACTGTGCTCAAGTGGACACCAGTGGTGCTGGCACCAACTTCCCCTCCAACCCCAAACCAGTGAAGCTCACTTACACTTCAGGCACTCTCCTCAACAATGGGCAGGTGCCACCTTCGACGATGGGCATACTTGGTGGGCAAATCATACGACTGCCCTAGGAGAACGTTGAGTGAGCAGTGTCGTCGTTGGTTGATGTTGAAAGTTTGGCAACAGATGACCAGCTGTGTTATGGCCTCGAGCAGTACCTTCGCATGATAAGAAAGCCATCGCAGTCTTCAACATAAAGGAACCCCAATGTGATGCCCAAGAATCTGTAGATCAAGTAGAGCGATGAGCTGTGGCAGGGTCTACAAGCCTTCATGAAAGAGCAGGGTGGGAGTATCGATTTCCTGAATGGGGATCATTCAAACTATGAAGCCATGAATGGGTCATCCAAGAACCCTTATCTCAAACGAAGAGACGCGAAGCTGGCATTGAAGAAGATCTCAGTAGTACAGCACTACAAGGTGGAGGGCATGAAGCCCAAGGACATTGCGCTTGAGATGGTTGTGGATCGACGATTTGTGTACAAGGCCATTGAGAAGTTCAAGTTGGAGGTGGAGCACCGGGTGCTCAATCCGAAGCTAAATCTGAAGAATGGGAGGAAGAATACGAGGAGCAACCCGCTGTTGCTGAAGGCGATTGCCATCGTACTCTAACAGCAGGGTATATACAAGGTCACTGGCTGGCGCCTGCATCATAGCCTGCTTGAAATGCAGTGTAAGGAACAGGAATTCAAGAACATCATAGTGCCTTGCGTTGCTACTCTGCTGAAAGTACTGAAGGAAAGTTTCCATTTGATATTCGGCAAAGCCCAGAACGCTAATGCCAAGTATAGAGACCCATCATTCAACGAGAAGAGGTTATGGGTATCCAGACTGCTCGCGCAGCTATTCTTGGAGGATGCCAGTGATCATATCAGTGGATGAGTCAAACTTCAGGAGCGATTACCTGCCAACCAAGCAATGGAGCTTCAATTCAGCTGCCCTTCACAAGGAAGGTCATGGATGCGACTCCTCCCTGACGCCTGCAGTTGGTAAGACCGAGGTCCTCGTCACCGACGATGTCATACAGTATGCTGAGATGCTGGCTGGCTATCCCAACAGAGAACCATGCAAGTCGACTATCACTGGGGTCAGAGCACAGGACCAAAGGAAGGGATCAGGCATCGCACTTTTGTAAAGCCAAGTTGCAAATCAATATGAAGATGACCTGAAACTTGGAAATCTTAGACCCCAAGCAATTCTGGGAACCAGTAGGTGAGTATTGCTATCGTTGCCTAACCGATTGAGTTTAGTGTCGTCAGCAGCTCCAGATGGGGTAGTCAAGATGGGTAAGATTTCAACTTGAGTTTGGAGGACTAAGTTAGTAATACTGAACGACTAGTGGCTGGATCTGGAATTGTTCCATCGAAGATTTCAAGGCCAAACTCGAAATCGATCTTTCCAAAGTTACGCAGGAAATCTTCCACAGGAACAGCATATCCTTGATAGCAGGGAGGAGAGCATTGCAGCCACCCCTGTCAAGTGCAGTCATAACTATAAGTACACTCAGCTGTCACCTATCTTGGAAGCCCCAGAGGGCAGTGCTTAATATTCATCCTTATAGAAGCGCTTCGACGCGATCAGAATATAGAGCTCCTCCAAGAAGCCTTCAAGCCTACCACAGACCCCTCTGAAATCGGCTTCCACTCTCACTCTATTGGTTCAGAACCTGGCCAGCCTCCGGCTGTAGTCAACCCAGCGTAAGGGCAGTGAGGTGGTCAATGCAACAGGCCATGACAACTGGACAGCCATTACACCCAGACGCTTGCAGCTGTCAAGCAAGGCAGTGAACAGCAGTAAAGTCACAGTGAAGGAATAGGATAGTAAGCAATAGCTATACGATTTTATACTGCTTTAATTGATACAAAGTTAAGTCTACCCAACTAGTTGAATGACCAAGCACCTATAGCAGACTCTGGCAACACCGATGCTCAACCATCGCAACATTATACTCCCATTGCAGCAGTCAGACAGCAAGTCAGCCAGAGGTTGGGCACTTATGGCACCATGGCTAGGAATCTCTCAATCACCAAAGAATCCACCAAGAGGCAGCAGTTCTCGATGAGCTTCGTGGCAGCAATCACTAAGGACCAGCTGGTCGCCAGCCAAGTCATCGAGGGCGCATTCGATGCCGTGCTGTTCGAGAACTTCCTCTACCACACCCTGCGCCAGCTGCGCACTGACAAGGACCTTGGCCTGAAGAAGATCGTGCTGCTCATGGACAACGCAGTCAATCACAAGTACTCTGAAGTGCTGGAGACTGCCAGGAAGTTGAAGGTGACAGTGCTATTCAATGCCGAGTACTCACCCTGGCTCAACCCCATCGAGCAGCTGTTCTCATACATCAAGAGGCACCTCAGGCAGGAGCAGGCAGACAGCAAGTAAGGATAGTTACCATAACCCCTTATAGGATTCACTTGGTTAAGAGGCTCTCCTAGATCCTGAAGGCCATGACCAAGAGTGATGTCAACAAGCTCTGGGCGTTCAGCGTCAAGCAGTGGTGCACCACCATCAGACATGGGTTCGTCTGAGTAAACCATCAATGACCATGAGTGGAGTCGCAGGTGCTCTGGCACCAGTCAAGACAAGCATCAATAGCAGTTGAACAGTTAAATTAATTGATTAAAACTTCCCTATTATATATCACGCTTTTAAGTTTAAGTTTAAACTAATCAATCGCCAACCTACTCAAACCTCTCTCACCTCCGCGCATTGCAGAAGTCAAGTCCACCAATACACCAACGATGGTCCAACAGCTTGAGCTACCAATGATAACACCGATGGAACAAGGATGGAGCAATAGATTTTAGGATCTAGAAGATGAGAATGGATTGCTGGATGGCCTCAACTCAAACCTATCGACGACGAATCGACATGAAGTGATCATGCCAGATCGACGCCAATTGACGGTGTCAAACGACCATGTAAATCATCGAATTCTTGCCAAACATCGAAATCAAGTGTTGGATTGTTGATGAAAAAATTGGGGTTTATATTATGCTGCTGAACACTATAACGATCAAACTTTTTAGTAAAATGCACGGCAACAACTTAATGCTTTTTGATTATTGGTTATTATTATTGATTTATTTTATTTCTATAATTTCCTATTTTTACGTATTTTATCAATAATATTTCTCAATTAAAATATATTTATTATACTTACGATAAAAGAGAATACTTCTTTAATGAAATGCAGAATTTAACTTCAGATTTGTAAATAAGCGATGTAATATATAAAATTACAAGATTCTACAGTGAAACTACTTAATTTTACAATTGCTGCGAGCATATAATGTTAAATTAACTTATTAAGAAATATTAAGGATAAAACATTATAGTTAATATGATATTACTCCAATAAAAAATAAAGAATCAAGAATTATTTAAACTTATTAGAATGCTAATTATTCTTATATAAATTTATATAAGATCAGTAACCAGGAAGGATGTGGCCACCTCGCCATGGAGCTGGAAGAGTTTGGATCGAATCCCATCACCGCCAACGACGATTGTCACCAGCGAAGGATCTCTTGCCTTCAGCTTGGTTATCACTACATATGCATGATTGGTAACTGATAAGGCTATTCAGTAGGTGGTCACCTATAAACTGCAGTATTGGAGAGGCACTTACCTTAAAAATCAATTCTATTGAGCTCATCGAAGCAACACCAGAGACAGCTCCTTTTACAAGAGGAAAATTCTTCAATATGATTTTCATGCTTAACTTACTAACTCCATTACTCAAAAATTAATAATAAACCTTAATTTAAATTATTATTTACACCTTACCTTGGTTATTTACTTTTACTTCTAATTTTATATAATTAAAAATAAGTCCCTTGATTTTTTCCTTCTAAATTTATCAATTTATTTTGTGAAAGATTTTAATGATAAATAGATTTAATTTCCATAAAAATAGGTATTCAATCGTCAACTAAAATCTTGAAACTTATTCTAAATGAATTCTTTTAGAAACTCTTATTTTTATTGGGGTAAATTTCTGATAATATTTTTACTTCTTGAGCATAGTCTCTCTTGCTAATCTATAGTTCTTTTGATCTACTCATCTATGGTATTAATTAGTGGTTGATCTTCTTAGAGTGATAAGTGTCCCTTTTTTCCTCTTGTTTTAGTATTTATTTAGTTTAAATCCTTGTATAAGTGATAAGCTATATGTAAAACGAAATATGATAAATAGATATAGTTTACAAACAAAATTATATTAATTTATTTAATTTATATTCAGCAATAATATTAGTAGAAAACTAAATGCACCCAGATTTATTAAAATTCCAAAAGAAAATAGATTAAAAAATGTAATAAAAGATATAATGCATGAAATTTAATACTGTATTTTTGAATGTCCAGTAAAATCAATATGACTATAGTAAACAACAAGAACAATATAATAAATTAATTTAATAAATATTGAATATATATAAAATATTAGATTACTATAAATTATTTAATAATATATATTTTATTTTAGTATTTTAAATTACAATTTAATCATCAATTGTATTATAAACTTGCCAATTCATTAAACTCACATGTAATTTAAGCAAATATGGGCAATTTTGAATCTGCTTTATTGAATTTAATGCAGCATCACAATACAAATTATCTCAAAATTACTAAAATTAATTTCATTGACGATTATGATAAAGAGATACAGAGTTTTGAATAATCTATTACTCAAATAATATTTAAATGTAATTTCATTTAAATAATTATGAAAAATACAAATTTTTAACCTGTAATTATAGAAAAAGTTATTAGCACTTTTATTTTAATTATTTATTTTTTTAATTCATTCATATTTTTAGAATATTAATTACTTATTGTACTTTAAAAAACAATTGATTTCAATTAAGAATTGTTATTTATTCAATATTCATAAAGCGAGCTTCTTGGACAAGTGGAAAATAAATCTATTAAAATTGTGGAAAAGGAAAGGAAATGAATTAAAAAACACATAAGGAAAAAACTGATTGAATCGCTAGAAAGTTCGAAAAATAACAGGCACAACTTACTTAGAGCAAGATCCTTAGGAATTTCACATTATTTTTAGACACCAAAAATGGTTAAATATTAAATAATAAATTCTTCTCTGTTTATGTTGTGATAATAATACTCATTATATCTAGAATCAATTATTCTAGTAGAATTTTCACCTTGTTTTTGCATTAAGCAATTTACTACTACTACTATTTTAATTAATCTACACTTTTAAATATATATTTTTTACAAAAAAGCTTAAAGAAAAATTATTTTAATTGAAAATTAAAAATTTTAACCAGGGACCTTTCTAATTTGAGAATTAGAGAAAAAAATTATAGAGAAATTTATTTAGTGCCCATATAATGTTTTTCATTTTAGTTTTTTATTCTTTTAAATTATTTTTTTACCTTCATTAATGAAGGATTTAGTGAATCTTTGAAGGGAAAATACCAAATAATTCTGAAAAAAGATGCCAAATCAAAATGCAGTTAAATAAAGATCTCTTATCAATATCTTGATCATAATATTATTAAGTATAGATTTTATCAATTATTAAATTAATCATGACTATTAAGAGTAGTTGTTCAATGTTAATTTCTACAATTCAATTGCTTTAAACCCAGTGAATGGAGATAAATGCCTTAGAGACTACGATAAGTAAGACCTAAGATTTCAACTCTACACTAGCAAGAATAACAAATTGGATGAAGTTGTAGAATAGGTAAGGTATAGATAGAGGAAATTTGACCTGGAAATAAAAACCATTAGATGTCGCAGATATTATTTTCAAGTACATTTAGACACAAGCATTGCAAAAATCAAGCAAAAAATTGAAAGTAAGGAAGGCATTCCCTCAAAACAGATGAGACTCATTTGCTTAATAAAAGTAATTACTATATTTATTAACAATTAATCATTTTATTAATATGAATCATTTACCAGTAATAAAAAAGGGAGTTAAATTTATTTAATATTTTTAATTGAGTTAAGTGATAATACCACTCTAAGATAGAGCAATTTTTAAGAAGGAGACAACTTATTTATGGTATTAAGATTGAACAACCATTATTAAGAAAATGATCTTAAAATTAAAGTCCTTGAAATATTTAAACTTATAATAAGAAAATATATTTAAATTATTTTGGAAAAAAAAATTGAAAATATTGCTTGATAATATAATAAAGATTTTTATAATAAAATGTCTACAATTCTATTTAATATTATATACTGGACAAATATCATTTAAATAATAGTTTAATTTCAACAGAATTAATTTATAGAAACTTATTAATGAGAAGTTTTAATGTATATATAAGGAAATTCAGTAAATAAATATATAGAATCAATTGAAAATCAAGATATTTTTTATATTAAACTCTTCAATATTACAGGATTCCCATTATAATTGTTTAAGACACTAAAAATGAAAGCTGTAAGATTTCGGATAATTTATTTTTCTATATATTAATTACTTTATTTTAATTTATATAAATTATTTCACAAATTCAAATGGTTTCTATATTTTTAGAGAAAATAATCAAATTATAAGTTTACAAACCAGGAAGTAGAAGTTGATTATGATTTATCATTTAGCCTTAATGACTTGAAACAGCGTCTATGTAAAATTTTAGTCATAAATCCACACGAGCTATTCATTCTAAATCACTCTAGCACTTCGTTTTTATCAGTGGAACATGAACATGAGAATATTTACGAATTATAACTTCTAAATAACAATATGCTCAAAATAGGAATATTTAATAGCAGCACTCTTATCAGATATTGTATGGCTATTGAAGGAAATTTCAAAGAAAACTTACTAAAATATTTTGATGTTTGCACTTTATAGGATGAGATAATCAACCAACATCATATTAATTTAATTATTTGATATTGATAAGTTTATCGAATAATAAGAATTTGTTTAGTTAAAGTCTGTAGATTTTCAAACTTTACTAAACTTAGCAGGAATATACTTGTTGAACTATGTTTTCAAGCAATAATCAGAGACAAACAAATTATTCATAGATAAAACTATTTAATAGGTATAGAAAATAAATAATATTTATAGAATAGATAAGAATAATTAAAATTAATATGTTTTAATGCAATTTTTGGCATAAATTTTGGCTAATTTAAGTTTTAGATTTAAATAAGAAGTGTATCCAAATACCTTGTATTATTTTTGATTGTACTTTTTAATTTTGAAGTAACAGCAATAAGAATTTTAATAAAGGTTCTTATAATTATCAAATTACCTACTTTCTTATTTAAATGTTGAGTTATAGTGAAAAATTCACATGCAAGAATAGCACAACTAAAAAATAAGATCTTGCTAGCTATTTATAATCTTTTGTTGTCCAAAATTCTAACTGTTTTGATTAAAAGTATTAAAATTTCTAGTTTAACTAATCAATTAAATTTTAATTTTGTTCTAATCAATCTTTTGAGCAGCTCCTAAATTTGACAAATAAAGAAATAACATGCATATGCTAATTTTCATTTTTATTTTAATTTTTTGACAAAGATGGTTCAATTTCACCTAATTTTAAAACATAATGATTGAAGTATTTTATCTAATCCCATTTCTATTTTAAGAATAAATCATTTAATGATTAAATATTAACTTATCTGGAGTAATATATTGTATAATTAAATAAATATCTATAATAAATATTAATATTTATCTATGCTTTATAAGTGCATAATTTAAACCCACTAGGAAATAACGAGAAAAATTGAATTAATTTCGTATTTAGACCGCATTAGTAAGATACTCTATAATTTTATTAATCGGAAAAAAAATTACAAATGGATAAAGCAAACAAAATATAATATTATTTAATTGAGAAAAAACTTATTAGTATAGTCGTAAGTATATTTATTATTTTTTAGACAATCACATACTTATAACTTTTTGTTAATAGGATGAACTTATATTAGTTATAATAATTTGTGTGGTTTTAATAAATTCAAAGAAATATTTATTTCAAATGAACTTAGAGATGTCGGTCTTTAACAAAATTAGATATACTATAATTGCAGTACTCGGTACACAATCATCAGGTAAATCTTCCAATCATACTTAATAAATATGACTTGGTTTGGACTTTCTTCCCAGAGGAGATGTAAGTATACTTGTTCAATAATCTGATTATCAAAATAGGGTGTCGTCACAAGAAATTTATTTGAAATCATGGGCAGTTTTTGAAGAGATCCCAGGCAAAAGAATTTATGATTTCTAGTAAATACATAAATTGATAAATACATTTACTCACACACCTGCCCAGATTTGACGCTTATTGATTTGCCAGGTATCACTAGAATTCTGAAATTAATTTATTTAATGGCTAGAGAGCTCGATCCTAAGGGTTTAATATAATTTTATTTAAAAAATAATATATCATGGATAAAGGTACAAATGCCAAGAGAATGTTGACTGGTCAAGATGTACCCTTAAGATTAGGCAAAAAAACTAAATGAATTAACTATGTTAATGAGTGTTAAAGATGCTATTGAAAGAGAAAAGCTTTACTTATGTGATTTTTTTATTCAACTATGCCACCTGGCCTTCTTGGTACAGACTAAAAATATTGAATATATTAAGAGAAAGCTAAGGAAATTGAAGAAAGATTGAGAGATCTTGGTCCACCTCTTCCATTCGACGGTACAGAAAAGATGCACTTGCTCTGGAACATGATCACTGATTTTGTTACTATTTACAAAAATACCATTACTGGTAAATTTGATTCAAAGAGGTATGCCAATAGCAACCCATCTGGCAAGAAGGAACTTTCTGGTGGAGCTAAAATTAAGTTACATTTCTATGGCTTATACAAGCAATTTGTGAACTTTAATGCAACTAGCGAGTACACAGATATGGATATTGAAAAGGCTATCATGCTCCATGAAGGTGATACCATTCCAGGTTTCCCTTCAGTTGATGTCTTCATCTATCTTATTCAACCATAATTAGAGAAGCTCAGAGAGCCCGCTCAAGATTTACTTCAGGATGTCTACCATATGTTGGAATAAATGGCCTAGGGTATTGTTGAAAGAATTTTCTCAAGATTCCCATCTATGATTCCTGAGGTTATGGATATCATTACCACTGTGCTTCAAGACGAAAGAGAAAAGTGCAGAACTATTGCTGAATCTATCATTGATAGTGAGTAGAACTATCTTTTCACAAATGACTACGACTATCTATAAAACAGAACTGATATCGTTCCTCAGCAAGAACAAGCACCAGCTTAAAATAACCCATAAGGTTAAAATGCTGCAGGTTAGAATCAACCAGTTGGTTCATAGATTTAAAATGCTATTGTCTTAATTGTTAATCAAAGCAGTAAAGGCAGCAACTTATTCGTCAAAGAAATCAGAGCAAGAATCGATGCTTATTTCAAGCTTGTTGTTAGAAATGTCAGAGACTCTATTCCAAAAACTATTGGTTATTTCCTTGTCAAGTCATCTCAAGAAAGACTTCAATTCGAACTTTACGCTCAAATTAACAAAAATGAATAATTGACTAAACAGCTTGGTGAGCCAGAGAGCTAATTTAAAATTTACATAAAATCATTGAATGGAACATTAGATACATTGAAAAAGGCTATCAAGGTTCTCTAAAGAGATCCAGATATCACAAACACTCAAAACCCATACACATAAAAATTCAATTTTTATTTTTTTAATATTTCAGTCTCTAATTAATAAATGATGAGTGTTAAGCTTTTTTAAGTTTGGCAAAATTTATTATTTTTTTGTACACTAAGCATGTCTAGCGATATAATTAATATTAAGTTTGCTATAATGTTTATATGTTTTGCTTATTTCAAGTTTTAAATTTGTAAGATTATGTTTTTTTAACAATTTAAAGCTTAAAACTTACCATTTTATATTTTTAAACCTAAGTTTAATATTATGTAGTTTAAAATAGTTCTATATTTATAGTTATCATTTAAGAAATTTAAATTTTACCTGTTATTTTTTCAAAGAGGTTTAGATTATTAGAAGGTTTTTAAAATTAAATTAGGTTATTCGAAAAGAAAAATTCATCTTTAATAGCTTATATAAAGACAAAGCTATTTACTTTTACTTTAAGACTAACATAGGAAAATATTTAATTGAGGAGTTTAACATTGAAATTTAACAAGAAATCAGTTCATTTGATTTGAATGAAAATAAATAGATTTTTAATTTAAAATATCATTTAGAATACTTTAGATAAGAATAAAATATTAAATAAATCTAAATCGAGTAATAATGGTATATAATATTAATAATGCTTAATATTTTTCTAAGGTTTTTATTAATAATCAAACAAAATGCTCATTAATTTATAATAAAATACTATCTATTTTGCATTTGACTGCATTCGGTGAAGATGAATTAGAAGAACAGCTACGTCTTGATTCCATGAGTAAACGAAGAGAAGCAGAAGCACAAAGAAGACCAAACAATAAAATAATATAACTAGTAACCACAACAAGATATGGATGGAAGAACTATGGCTATCATTTAATAACCACAAAACAGACCTCCTGGTTAAATGCCCCAATTATATTTAGTAAACAAAGACCCCCCGGTATGCCCCCTGGTGGAATAGATCCTCTCAAGAACGGTCAAGGCCCTCCTAAGAGACAATGATGAATTGCTAATCAAATTTATACTCTAAAATTATATATTATGGTAATTATATTCAACCAATTTTCATATTCAAATACAATCAATAAAATATTAATTACTTGAGAGGATCTTCGCCGAAGAGATTACCTAGATTGCCACCTTGTCCACCAGTCACTTAATAATTGTTGGTGGTCTTTGACCAGGGGGCATTCCCATTCCACCTGGTGGCATTACTATTACTTATAAATTAATTTGTGGTTATTGCATACCTGGTGGCATATTTCCACCTGGACCCATGTTTTAAGGAGGTGGTCTATTTTATTGCATACTCATAGTTCTTATAGTTACGAGTTATATTATTAATTCTATTACTATTACTAAGATGTGTTTGGTCTTATTTAGAAAAAATTTACTCATCAATGATTTTCTCTCTTCAGTTACTCTCTCTGGCTCATTATAAATACTTATATTGCTCTGAAAATAATTACTTTGATTAGCATTACTCTTGAAAGCATTTTAAAATAACGAATGATTTGTTATTAGCTTTCTCTCTAATTTCTTTCGTAATTTCTGGAAGATTGTGCTTAATGTGAGTAAACATAACCTTTGACAATTTCTATGACAATAGATCGGTAACAACATGATAATATTATAGTTGAATAAACTGGATGAGTAGCGAAGTAAAGCAATATATAAATTACTCACTCATGTTATCGATAATGTCCTGTTGTGATCTATTCTTTACACCAACGTAACCTAATCTTTTATATAATACTGCTTTCATGATATCAATCTTGGTGAGTACACCCAATGTTCTTAAACCCTAAAATATATTATAGCCATTTGGAGACCATCTGAGGTAGTCATATCAGCATTAGCTGAGATAACGCAAAGAATAATGGTTCTGGGATCGGAGACGTATCTATTGGCCATAGCTCTGGTAATTTATTCGATGTTATTTGGTTGATCAGAACCAGCAAGAGGAATTCTAGTTAATTTAGAGAGTAAATGTTGAGGACGATTGGCTTATCGACAATACCCTTCTTAGCACCAGCTACCTTATCTGTCAATATATCAATATTCTTTCTCACTTCCTAGAAATAGCATATACTTTGAACATGGTTTCACATCTTCTGGTTGATGATTCAGTCTCAATTCAAGTGGTCTTCTTGTAACAATGAACAATAAGTCCAGACCAACAATAGATTCCAAGACCGAAGATTTACATAATTATATGCAATTCTTGGTAAGTTAATGTATTGTTAAAGACAATAAGCAGTACATGATTGACGTCATAATAAAACTTTCAAAAAGATACTTACATGTTTGAATTTAAACTATCAGACTATCATAAATTTATCATACCAGTATTTTATTGCAATTTAATATTCTATTTAATTAATAGTTTATTTGATAAATTTATATCAAATTATCAATTATTTATATTAATAATGTATTATGGGATTGATTTCTCAAGTTGTTGTAGAGTAGACCTCCATCATCCTTTTTCTCTAGCTTGCCTGCTTTATCCAATTATATATAGCAACTATTATTATAATTAAGACTCAGATTTGGAGGTTAATTAATTATCGGGAAATATACTAATTAAATAATATTGAAAGAATTCAATTCATATCCAATTACATTAAAATATGATACAAATAATTCCGCATTTATTTTAGTTTAGTTTAGGAATAATAAATATTAAATGCTGAAGAAGATCCTAATATCCACAGTGGCCTTTGTAGCAACCTAGGTCCTTGCCAAGGATAACTACGTAGCAGATGCTAAGATCCGTGCAAAGTACACCTTCCATATGGACGAGACTGAGTTTGTCGAAATGAACTTCACTCAGATTGTTGATCATTTCCCACCAACCCCCACTAATTTAAATTACTCTAATATATGTGATTGATTATGTATTTCTAATTTTTAGTTGAATGATGCTGCCACCTATCAACAACGTTATTTCATTAATGATAAGCACTTCGACAAGGATAATGGCCCAGTGTTCCTGTACATCTGTGGTGAAGGCACTTGCAAACCTCCCTCTGATAGAGGTTACCCCATGCAACTTGCCATTGAGTTCGGAGCTATGTTCTACGCTGTTGAGCATAGATTCTATGGTACTTCACAACCAACTGCTGACTGGTCAACTGACAATTACCATAAATAAGATAAAAAAGGATATTCATGTAATATATGATTTTGATATATAAGAAAAGTTTAGCTCATGACAAAGATTGAGAAAAATATTACTTAAAAATAATTTATACTACTGAATATTTTTTTATTTGTTCACATGTTTTAGAATTAATAACCAAAAATAAATTCAAGTTTGTATAAAGGATTATCTTATGATTTTTTAGATAGAATAATAATCCATATGATATTTTATTGATAGTATTGTTTAAAGCTTATTTTTAATATTCGTGATAAAATTTATATTTTATTAAATTTCTTTTTAGTATTATAAACTTTTTATTTTATATATGATGAATCTCAAGTATCTTACTGCTGAACAAGCACTAGCTGATCTTGCTGGCTTTATTGATGCTCAAAATGCTGCTATTATCAAGCAATATGGTGGCGCTGCTAGAAAGTGGGTCACTATTGGAGGTTCTTACCCAGGTGCTCTCTCGGCCTGGTTCAAGTAAGCTTACCCAGACAAGGCTGCCGCAGCTTGGTCATCAAGCGGTGTCATCTTGCCAATCAGAGATTTCACAGATTTCGATATGGATATTTTCCAAGCTACTAGCAGAAGTGGACCAGAATGCCCAGCATTTATTCAAAGCCTTACCACTTAAATTGAAACCATTTTAAAGAACTAAGAACAAGGCAAGGGAGGAGCAGATTTCGACTATCTTTGCGAAGTTTTTGGAATTACTAAGGATGCCAACTTTGGTGACTTTATGTTCTACGTTGCTGATATTTTCACTATTGGAGTTCAATATGGAGGTAGAATTGAACTTTGCCAAATGTTGGAAAGCATTCAATTCTCTACTTTCAAAGCTCAACTTTAATAAATAAGTATATTTTGCTGTAAACTTCCAGTACTCTAACAATATTTTCAAATTAATTCATTTACATTCAATCTTATAAAATTACAATTTAAATAATAATATGCTAAAGGTAAAGGCATGTTCTTCGGTCAATACGACAGAGTAGCCCTTGCTTAAACTGCATACGTTACAGACAACAACATGAGACAATGGACTTGGCAATACTGCACCGAGTTCGGTTGGTTCTAAATCCCAGCTGCTACTAACCCAATGAGATCAAGTTATATCGGTCACGATTACTGGGTACCATATTGCGAGGCTGTATTTGGAGCTAAAATAGGTGAACCAAAGGTTGACTATTACATTTAAAAGTATGGAGGTCTTGATATCAAGGCTGACAACATCTTCTTCGCTAACTCAATTGAAGATCCATGGCAATATGCTGGCATGAGAACCGTCAAGAACCCAGAAACTCAAAAGAACCTTGTTGCTAATTTGATTGATTGCAACGATTGCGGTCACTGTTAAGACTTGAAAACTCCATCAACTGGAGATGCCCCAGCTCTTACTATTGCCAGAGCAAACTTGAGACAACAAATCCTCATTACATGGTTAGGTCTTACCCCCATTCCCCCAAAACCATCTGGTGAAACTACTTTCTTGCAATGATCTATTAAAGAATAGATTCAAAGAAAAGTTCTTAAAAAAACATAACTCATCTTATCTAATTTTTAATCAAACATGTTATTATTTTGCAAAAGTTTTTCAATGCTAAAGCTGATATGAAAATATAATGTAAATAAATTAATATAGGATTTGCTTGATTGAGTTTCGTAATATTGTTGTAATTGCAAATAATTTCCAAATAGTATCTCGTTTTGATAATTAGTTAATTTGATTAAGTTATGCCTATATTATTTATATTCAATTGTCTTCGATATTCTCTCTCATGCTCATTTCCTTCTCTCTTCTGGCATCTCACCGAAAGTGTATTTGAAAAAGAGCTTTTTTAAGAAACTTGAGTGGTTAATAAGAATAATGATATTTCCATAGGGTGTCTCTGTGAGAGACAGTGATGAGAGTAATGCCTTGACTCTTCATGTATGTGTACAAATGACCTTCAACATCAATTGAAACGGCACTGGTGCACTCATCCAAAATAGCATAAGTTGGTCTGTGATAAATCAATCTAGCCATAGCAATTCTTTGCTTTAATACTCTATATCAAGACATCATAAAAAAAATTAGATTCTATTTAAATCTTGAATATAATGAAAAATATTTTGATATCATTCCAGTCGTTAATAGCACTCCAGCCACCTTCTCTGGCGACAAGATAGCCTAGTCTGACTTCATTAAGAATGGTTTGTAAATCATCATCACTAACACCCTTCTTCTTTTGATCAGCATGAGTGTGTGGATAGATATAATTAATACATTTCTAATTGATGAATAATTTTTTATGAACTATAAGTTGATCTCTGAGTGATCCATTGGGAAGATATGGTCTTTGGGGGATATAGAATATCTTTTCAATGTTTGGCTTGGTAAGTTTACCTCCGAAGATGGGCCACAATTCTCCCAAGATTCTGAATAAGGAACTCTTACCGCAACCGTTTGGTCCTGTGATCATCAAGTTCATGCCTGGGCTGATCTCAAAGTTCATAGCTGGGATTAAAGTATACTCAATTCTTATTGAAAATATCGATGAATTGATTTATTTTTTAATTACTAATGAATATCACCATTTGGTGAGAGAATAGGTACATTCTCAAATCTAATGATGTCAGAAATTGCAATCTCTCCGTGGTTCTTAAGGGAGTTGTCCATGAGTGAGTTCTTGGTTGATCTCTTGGATGAAGCAATTTCATCCTTCTCTTGTTCCTCAATGCTGTTTGACTTTACCATAATTCTATTAACTAAATACTTAAAAGTGTTTAATTATTAGAATTATATAATCTTGAATAATGTAAATTCTCTTGTATCTTCCATCTTCAAGGTCATCAAGGACTTATTTCATCTCGTAGATGAGAGTAGTGTAACCAGCAAGGTTTTGCACATCCTTGTAAGATACGACTATTCTTCCAATTATTAAAAAATATATTAGTACTAAAATGAAATCTCATAGTTCAATATATAAGTAAAACATAATAACAATATTAATCATAAACAATTATAAATAAAATTATTTTTCATGTAAATGGCCTTAGCCAAGTTGATAAGGAGAGATGAGTTTCTCACGTAGTCCTTAGTGATCTTGGATGGATCATTGCCTACTTCCTTCAAGTATTTAGCAGAGTTGGGTCCGAACACGGGTAGACCAATCAAAACCCCAAAACCCCTGAAGTTGTTTGATTGAGTTTTTGATTGATGAAAGTAGACTATTAACGCATGCTTTATTAGGGTTTTAATAGGGTTTATGTAGGGGTTAATGATTTAAATATCAGTAATTTAAGTGAGAATATGCGAGGTTTGGGATCAGTTTATGACAGTGAATATATAGATTTATTGTTTAAGTTGCGTTATGGATGTAATGATTATAGTGATCAACTCAGACCTATTCTAAATTACACATCTATTGCAAGACTGCTCCATAAATCTCCTGCTACTGTTAGGTCACACTGTCTATTAGCATTGAATTTAAAGAGATAGCATCTTAATTATAAGCCTAAAAGACCTTTAAAATTCTAGTAGCATCATATCGATTATCTTATTAATGATAAGACTCTAAAATACTGAGCTCATTTCTCTCTGGCCTAGAGGGCTGTGATGTTTCATCGCCAATTTCCTGAGCTACACATCTCTGCATAATCCATAGCTAATATCTATAAAAAAAGGTATATCTTACAAGACAGTCAATCGCATTAAGAGAGTGATCGATTTTAATGTTCCATTTTATAAGGATTATTTAAATTATATATTCGATTAAATGCAGAGGGCTTAAGAGCATAATATAAAGTTCATACATGCTGATGAGGCAGTATTCACGTTTAATACCTTCATATCGAGGTCGTGGTAAAAGAGGTACAGCAACATAGAAGTTAATGATCAAAAGGTTAAGGTATAAACTCATGCAATCCTTGGTGGAATCAGTGAAGATAGTGGGCTTGAGACTTATGTTATCCACCCTCGCTCTATTAAGACTGAATAATAAATTAAATTTTTGCAATAGCTAAGAGATAAGTATGCTGAATAAGAAATTATCCTGTTTGTTGATAACTTATCAGTTCATAAAACTAAAGACTCAAGGAGAGAATATGAAAGGCTAAACATAACACCAGTATTTAATGTTCCTTATAGCCCTCAATTCAATGGAATTGAACTATATTGGGGCCTATTAAAAGGCCACTACAAGAAACTTCTGCTCTATCATCTGATACAAGATCTGAAGATAGATACAGTAGATTTTATTAAGAGTGCTGCTAAAAGAGTCAGCGAAGATAAAGCAAAAGTATGCGCAAGAGAAGGGAGATTTTGTGTTTATAAATAAGTTTTAGATTTAAACGAATGAATAAGTTCACATATTAAATTTGCCCGCAAAGGGATTTGGCTTCTCTTTCTTTTCTTCCTCTTAAGCTTGCTTGGGCCAATGTTTCTTCTCTTAGTGCCAGCCCCTGCATCTATGTTCAGCTCGTCTGGCTTTTATAAATCTTTGAAGAGTCTCTTACTCAATTCATGCTTTACTTGAGACTTTCTCTCTCTGTTTAATTTGCTGCGCTCTTTCATCAAATATATAGCAGTACCAGGTTTTTCTATAAAGTTAGAAGTCTATGCTTACATGAGATGAATGGATGCTTCTGCAGTTCCTACAGCCATGAGTCACTGATTTTGATCCCCTGCTTCTCTTTCTCTTCAGGAGAGATGCTGTAGCGTTTCTTATGAGCTTCTTAAATTACTTCACTTAAGTACTCTGGTTTAAGAGTTCCAAGAACTCCAAAGAAGAAGTTTCTCTCTGGCAACTTATTAGAGAGTTGTAACTTTAATGGTAGGTACAGAGCAACATCTGGATCACTCATCGCATCATCATAGAGATTTTTCACTGAGATTTCAGGGTAGTTAGGTATCTCAATCATCTTTATTTCATTGGTCTTAAAAGCTTTTTTCTCTTCA